>JAJEJO010000764.1:438248-461739 GCA_020662805.1 Glaucomys volans | reverse complement strand
AGAGAGAGAGAGAGACAGAGAGAGAGAGAGACAGAGAGAGAGAGACAGAGAGAGAGACAGAGAGAGAGGAGAGAGAGAGAGAGAGAGAGAGAGTGTGCCTCCTTCGAATTGTTGAATATGGGGGGCAAACAACTATCGGGCCAATTGCTGAGAAGTTGAATTTAGCAGGCTAGGGATCAGCCAATGGCTGGTGAGCACAGTTGATGAATGGACCATTGGCTGGCTGGCTGCAGCCATGTGGCAGGGGAGCTGTCATCCCTGCTTGCCTTCCCAGCAGGCAGGCCTGTCCTGAGCCCTACTGCCCAGGAGGGAGCCCTTGAGTTCTGATGGTGGGATGTTGGGCAGCCCAAGGCCCGAGGCAAGGGTGGGACTGCAGGGTAAACCCACTCACGGCCTGCTGCTTGCTGTGGGGAGCCCATGTGGGGGCAGGTCCACACGGACAGAGCACTGTACCAGCAACAGCAGACTTGCCGCTCTGCATCTGGGTAGCCAACCGAATATTATAGTAGGAACATACCTCAATATTGTAAAATATATATATGCTAAACTCAAGGCTGACATAATTCTAAATGGGGAAAATTGAAAGCCTCTAAAAACTGGAATAAGACAAGGATGCCCTCTTTCACCACTTTTATTTACATTGTTTTTGAAACTCTAGCCAGAGCAATTAGAAGAAAGAAATTAAAGGTATACAAATACGTAAAGAACTCAAATTATCACTATTTGCTGATGACATGATTTTATATTTAGAAGATCCAAGAAATTCCATGAAAAAAAACTTCTAGAACTAATAAATTAATTCAGCAAAGTAGCAGGATATAAAGTCAATATCAATAAATCAAATGCATTCCTGTACATCAGTAAAGAATCCACTGTGGGAATCAATCTAACAAAAGAGGTGAAAGACCTCTACAATGGAAACTACAGAACACTAAAGAAAGAAATTGAAGGAGACTATAGAAGATGGAAAGATCTCCCATGCTGCTGGATAGTCAGAATTAATATTGTCAAAATGACCATACTACCAAAAGTGTTATACAAATTTAATACAATTCCTATTAAAATACTAATGACATTCTTCATAGAACTAGAAAAAGCAATCATGAAATTCATTTGGAAAAATAAGAGACCCAGAATAGCCAAAGCAATCCTTAGCAAGAAAAGTGAAGCAGGAGGCATCACAATACCAGATTTCAAACTATACTACAGAGCTATGTAATAAAAACAGCATGGTATTGGCACCAAAACAGACATGTAGACCAATGGTACAGAATAAAAGACACAGAGACAAACCCACATAAATACAGGTATCTCATACTAGACAAAGGTGCCAAAAACATTCACTGGAGAAAATATAGCCTTTTCAACAAATGGTGCTGGGAAATATGGAATTAAACTTTTATTTCTCACCCTGCCTGAAACTCAACTCAAAGTGGATCAAAGAATTAGACACTAGAAGAGAGACCCTGAGACTACTAGAAGAAAAAGTCAGCCCAAATCTTCACCATGTTGGCCTAGGATATAACCTCCTTAATAAGAACCCTAAAGTGCAAGAAATTAAATCAAGATTCAATAAATGGCATGGATTAAAAATAAAAAACTTCTTCTCAGCAAAAGAAATAACCAAGAATGTGAAGAGAGAACCTACAGATTGGGAGAAAATCTTTACCATATGCATCACAGATAAAGCATTAATCTTTAGGATATACAAAGAACTCAAAAAACTTAATACCAAAAAAAAAAAAAACCCCAACCAATAAATGGGCTAAGGAACTGAACAGATACTTCACAGAAGAAGATATGCAATCGATCAGCAAATATATGGAAAAAATGTGCAACATCTCTAGCAATTGGAAAAATGCAAATCAAAGCTTCTCTAAGATGTCATTTCACTCCAATCAGAATGGCAATCAAGAATACAAGCAGCAATAAATGTTGGGGAGGATGTGGGGGAAAAGGTACACTCATATGTTGCTGGTGGGAATGCAAAATGGTGCAACCATTATGGAAAGCAGTATGGAGATTCCTCAGAAAACTTGGAATGGAACCACCATTTGACCCAGTTATCCCACTCCTCATATATATCCAAAGTACTTAAAATCAGCATACTACAACATAGCCACATCAATGTTTATAGCAGCCCAATTCACAATAGTTAAAATATGGAACCAACCTGGATGTCCTTCAACAGATGAATGAATAAGGAAAATTTGGTATATACGATATATATATAAAAAAATGGAATACTACTCATCTTTAAAGAAGAATGAATTTATGACATTTGCTGGTAAATGGACGGAGCTGGAAAACAAGATGCTAAGTGAAATAAGCCAAACCCAAAAATACAAAGGTCAAATGTTTTCTCAGATATGCAGATGCTAATTCACAAGGGTAGGAATGATAGTAGAGTGAAACAGACATTATTACCTCATGTACATATATGACTGCATGACTGATGTGATCCTGCAATATACATAATCAGAACAATGAGAGATTACACTCCATTTATGTATAATCTATCAAAATGTATAAATGCAGTCTACTGTCATGTACAACTGATTAGAACAAATTTAAAAATCTATTTTAAAAAATTAGATAACTTTTGGAGGGGAAGACCAGGGTCAGCATGACCCCAAGATGTCAAAGCATCAAATACAGAAACAAAAACTCATTGTTATTATTACACATACTTACCCTATGGACCCCTGGTCAATGGAGAGATCTGATTTTATCCCCTGCTTGGAGCACAGAGAAAACCCCAAATGTGGCATGTCTGAGTACTTCATGCAGTAAAAATTTCCAACAGGAAACAAAGTTCCATATAGATATATAAATTCCACTTTTTCTTATTTGAATGAGTGATATATTCCCATGGTCCAAATGAATAAGATGAAGTAGAAGATTTTCAGCAGAAAGTACCACTCCCATTCTGTCTCATCGTAGTCCCCACCAACACCAACACCAACACTGATATGTTTCTAGCATTTCTAATATTTTTATGTGCAAACACCAAATAAACATGACCATACACTTTTCAACAATAGCTGGACAAATTCCTCTGGAGTCTATAAGATTCAGCATTTGTGGTCAATAACCGTATGTCTTGAAGTTCTCTATAAGCACTTCAGAAATAGATGAACTGTTCAGATTTGATAAGCTTTGCTTCTAATCAAAAAATGTGAAAGGCTTAAGGGCTTGACTGATGTGAAGCATATCATATCAGATATGCTTAATTTTGCTAGGCTTCTAGATAAAGCTAGATTTTCTATTATTTGCTTCCATCTGTTGGGAGTGGAATGTGGTAGAGGCTGGGAGTTTGCTACAGTTTAGGGTCTTACAGGTAGTAAACTTAAGAACAAATCCCTCTCCTGTGGGTACACACACCTTAAATTATCTTGAGGCAGATGTCCAAATGCCATAATGACTGCTCATTTATTTATTTTACAATAGGAACAACTCACCCAGAAATCAGAATATGTAGAAATTATGGCTGGCCAGTACATTCACTTTCCCTACAACTGGGAAATCAAATAATGATCTGAAGCTGGCTCCATCAATATAGAAATTGGGACAGAGGGAATTAATTAGATTAACACCACTGGAAATATCGCTGGTATCAAGATTTTAGAGTTTTCATGGAAGGCATTTTCACATCTCAGAAATTCAGTAAATTAGCAGTCAAAAAAGTGTGCTTATACTGTGCTTTTCTCATTTTTCTGTGGGCAAGTGAAAACTTAACAGACAGGCAATGAATTTATTGGAGGTCCCTGAGTTGAACAGAAAGACAAATAGGGATGACTTCACCAATGGAAATCTAAATAAACCTTATCATCTCTGGAGTCAGGGTGGCCTTGCCTATAAGCAGCTGTGACTGAATTGTCCAGATGAGGATGGGGAGGGAGGATGTTCTTCTTGGTGCTGAAGCATCCTCACTCTCCAGGGAAATGCCTCTCCAAGAGCATGTTGGTGGGAGGATGGGAACTTTTGCTTTCAGGCTTTACCCATGTCATCTTAGATGGAGCCATTAGGGCCAACTGCAGGATCAGACACTCAAAGGTGGTTGGCTAGGTCAAGATCTCTTCTCTACTAGCAGATGCTTGATGGGCACTGAACAGACTTGCCTCCGCAAAGCTGCTGTGTCTGATTGCCCTTCCTTAGCACATTCTTTCCTAGATACTTAATACATTCATACAGGTCTTACACTAACATCTTGGGATTCATTCTTCCACTTCAAAGAGAATTTGCACATCTCTTTTCCAACTGAGTGTTAATTTTAGAGTATAACCCACAAATAGTAATCTTTTATTATGATTTTATTTTTTGATCAGATATTGTTTGCACATGGTACAAAATTTAAAAGTAAAAAGAGTTACTCATTGAAAAGCTTGTTTCTGCCCATCCCTGTCTCCAGCCACCCAATTCCCATATTTATGGACAACTATTATTATCAGTTTTCTGGGTAACACTTCAAAAACATACAATTGTTTTAAGAGGTAGCATACACTTTCATGCACCTGGTTTCTCACTTAATGGTTTGGTTTGGGATTATTCATAGAGCTCTCTCATTCTTTTCACTTATGTACATTTTTTAAAAATCTAAGATACATTTTCCTTTTTTTTCAGTTTCCCCATAGACCTTCTCTGTTTCTTTTTCTATTTTAAGTTAATTTTGAAAATAAGTATACCATGCACATATTTCAAACTTTTAGCCCATTGATTCATTATTCATTTATAAAATACTATGAGTCTCCCCAGCATGCCAGATGACGATCCATGCACTATGGATGTAGCAATGAGCAATGACATTTCTAGCAAAGGGGGAGCAATAATAAACAAGGAAACTATATATGTAGAGCTTGAGAAGGTAAACTTGAGGCCCTGGAGAAGAACAAGCAGGGATGAAGAGTTTGAGGGTGGTGACTATAATTTTAGATAAGGTGATGAGGCTGGTTCATCTGAGAAGGTGATGTTTGAATAAGAACTGAAAGGGAGTAGGGAGCAAGTCACATGGCTATCTGGGGTGGCCTCAGAGACCTTCAAGCCACTGTGAGGTTTTGACTTTACTCTGAGTGAGAAGGCAACCACTGGAGGGTATGGGCAGAGGAGTTATGGTATAGGCCACAGTTAAGAATTATTCTGGCTGCTGAGTGGAGAGCAGATTGGAGGGCAACAGTGGAAGCAGGGAGACTAGTGCCTTAATTTGTTTGTGGCTGCTATAACAAAATGACTTGAACTGGGTAAGTTATGAACAACAGAAACTTTTCTCTGAGTTCCAAAGCCTAGGAAGCCCAAGATCAAGGCACTGACAGATTTGATGTCTGATGAAAGTCCCTTTTCTGATAAATGGCACCTTTTGTGTGACTTCACAGGGCAGAAGGCATACATGGGCTCTCTATGACCTGTTTTATAAGGAAGTTAATCCTGTTCATGGGGGCTCCACCCTTGTGACCTAACTACCTCCTAAAGTCCCCACCTCTTCATCGCACTGGGGTTCGGTTTCAACATGTAAATTTTGGGGGAAACACCAACACTTAGACCACAGCAACTAGTTAGGAGACTGTTTGTAGTGGTCCAGGTAGGAGAAGAAAGTAGACCATGGTAGTACCATTGTGAATGGTAAGTTGTGATTGGACTGCCATGGGCATGAAAGGAGTGGACTCAGGGTGACAACAAGATGTAGGGTATAAGCCCAAGATCATTCAGTTTACCCGAACTGCAATGGCAGAGAAGTTTTGGAAAGGAAGATCAGACAGTCTGTTTTAGTATGTTCAATTGAAGGTGACTAGTAATTACTATTGGAGTTTGGAGTTCAGACAGGAGAAAAAATGTGGAGGTAGAGGTTTGGGAGGTGTTCTAACAAATACAAAATATGTAAAGCCATGAGACTGGACTTGAACACCATGACGGAGGGTTGAGATTGAAAAGAGTTGAGATCTGAGCCCGGGGCTCTCCAACGTCAACAGATACCAGCAAAGGAGAGTGAGAAGCTTGTGAACTTGTGTTACACAGCAGAAGCTGACTACACACAAAGAACTCCTACAGAGAACCACCACGAATTCACAAGGAACTTTATTGATTCCTTCACTGATTCTCAATTTGTAGATTGAGACGAGCTGGGGAGTAAGAGCAAAGCCAAGGGAATGTTGCGACCTGGAAGCCAATGAAGAAGGAGTTTGAAAGAGCAGAGAAGTCAGTGGGTCAGTTACTGCTGATAATCATGTATAGTGAAGATGGAGGAAAGATCACTGGATCTGAGCACAGTGGAAGTCACTGTCAACCTTGACAAGAGCAGTTTTAGTGGAAAGATGAGGACAAGGATGAAATTGGAATAGAAAGTATACAATAAAAATTCTTCCCACTCCTGTAAACCATCTACCCCCACCTAAATAAGCAATTTTATTTATTTCTTATCCATAGATCAAGAATTTTTATGCAGATATTTCTACATGAGAATATGCATTTTTATTCTTCCCTTTTTAAAATTTTTACAGACTTCATTTTGATTCATTGTACACAAATGGGGTACAACTTCTCATTTCTATGGTTGTGCATGATGTACATTCATACCATTCATGTAATCATACATGTACACAGGGTAATGATGTCTGTTTCATTCCACCATTTTTCATGCCCCCACCCCCTTCCCCTCTCATTTTGCTCTTCATAATCTAAAGTTCCTTCATTCTTCTCTCACTCCCACCCCTGCAACCTAATTGTATAACATCATCCACAGATCAGGAAAAACATTCAGTCTTTGTTTTTTGGGGGGGATTGGCTTATTTCACTTAGCATGATATTCTCCAACTCTGTCCATTTATCTGCAAATGCCATAATATTATTCTTCTTTATGACTGAGTAGTATTAGGAAAACCACTCCATTCACAATAGCCTCAAAAAAAAAATAAAATACTTGGGAATCAATCTAACAAAAGAGGTGAAAGACCTCTAATATAATGAAAACTATAGAAAACTAAAGAAAGAAACTGAAGAAAACCTTAGAAGATGGAAAGGTCTCCCATGTTCTTGGATAGGCAGAATTAATGTGGTCAAAATGGCCATTCTAACCAAAGGCACTATACAGATTCAATGCAATTCCAATTAAAATTCCAATGACATTCTTCACTTTTTAACATCTAAGCATACTATACATACTCCTCTATACCCTGAGGTTTTTCCATAAGATAGCCTGAGGATCCTTATCTTAAAAGTTTCCTCATTCTTGTTTTTTTTATGCACAATACTTCATTGTTATTATCTTATGACTGGTCCCCTGTTGATGGACATGCGTGCAACACCTCAGTGTTTTGTACTTATTATTTGATTGTCCAAACAATACTTCAGTCAGTGACCTTTTCACAGCATACATGTAGGTATATCTATGGGACAATTTCCTCCAAAGTGGATTTCTGTGTCAAAGGATAGATTAATTTATAATTTGATAATCTTGACAAAATTCCGTCCATAGGGTCATTCTAGTTTGCATATGAATGTACACAATGTATGTGAGTATTGTTAGGCCTCCATTGAGTGAAAGTGAGATTGTTTCTTACATTCTTCTATTGCAAAGTATGAAGAAAACACTTGGATATACAAACTTTCCCATGAACAAGAATGCATTTCTAGAATAAAGCTCTTTATTAACTTTTAAAGATTCTTTGCATGAGAAAGATAAGTAGGAATTCTTTGTATAGGAAGGAAAAGACACCTTGTATCAGTCATCTTGTGCAGCACACCAATCTCCAAACATGGTGGCTAATTAGTTCCTTCTTTAGCTCTCCACTTTGTGAGCCCATAATGTGGATTGAGCTTAAATGGTGGTTCTGCTATTTGGGGCCAGGCTTGGCTGATTTTGGTGGGATCCATGGAGGGATGGCTAGCATAGGAGAACTCCATTGGAATGACTCATCCTTTCTGCTCCATGTAACCTCTCATCCACCATCTGGTTAGGCTAGTCTTTTTTTCCACATGGTAACTCATGGTTCCAAGAGCAGTTAGAAGGGAAACTTCAATGTGCAAGTGCTTTCCATGTCTGTTTGCAATCTATTTGTTACCATTTTGCTTGAGCAAGTCACATGGCCAAGTCCAGAGTCAGTGTAGTTTGACTCTATCCAAGGGTATGAACAAATTGGAGGCATTGTTGGAATCAATCAATCCATAACACCCATAAAGGCCCAATCTTAGCCCACTGTTTCACATATTTTGGGTTATCATTCTCATCCCCTTTATTGATAAAGCCAGGCATTGTGCTAGGATTGGCAAAGATCCTCCAAGCAGCTGAGTACAAGTTTCAGTTCTAGAATGTGAGTCTCTGTCCATGAAGCTGTTTTCTTCTAAAGACAGACAGCCCTGTGATGCTGACAGAGCCTGGGAGGACCAGGGTCAGGACTACTGCAAAATATGGGATGTACTTGACCTTAGTTTGGAAAGTAGATTTTTGTATTCCAAAGCAGTTCACTTTTCTTCATTCAAAAGGAGCTTAATGACCAGGTATCCCTTTGGCATTCCATACAGCCCAACAGGGGCAGGTTGGATCTTTGCTGATTTCAGCTGCTAATGTGTTTTGGTGGAAACAGAGAACATCAAGACCAGATTTTTGAAAACACACTGGAACATTTGGGTGATTGGACTGAAAACTTCCCCAGTGACTTGAAATTTTGACTCATTGAAAACAGTCTTCTTTACCTTTCTCCCCCATCCAACTTGTTATTTTTATTTCTTGAGAGAATTCACTTGACTGAGTCAGCCCTAGATCCTGCTGTTCTGGGGAGAAAGGTCTGTAATAAAGTCCATGAAATTAGTCCTCTGAGAATTTAGGCAGAAAGTGACAATGACCTCAGAGCCCCTGAGGCATGACTATTGCTGTGACGTGACAATTGTCATCCACATCCAAGCCTGGAAATCAAGGAAGGTACTTGACAGGCAGCAGGAAGAGATGGAGAAAGAGAAGGACTTTTATTAAGCACCTACAGTATCCCAAGCACTGTGCAAGACACAGAAGGTACAGAGAGGTGTGAGATGCTGTTTCAGCCCTGAACGGACATCAGTTACCATGAAAAACCCCACTCAAATGTAGAATGAAGGAGGGAGAGATGAGGGCAGAGGAGATCGGGAAGAAGGCAATGGAGAAGAAAAAACAGTAATCAGAGTAAAATAAGGTGAGAAGTGAGAAGGTGTGCTAAGGACAGCGACCCTGTGGAGCATTCAAAGGTTCTCTTTAAACATTGTAGGAAAAAGTCCCTGACTATTTTAGTCTCTGCTCAGCCTCAAGATAGCAATCAGTTCGCAGAGAGCTTGAGCCTTTAGTGCACTCCTGGGGGTAGGGGCAGCGTTCTCCAGGTTGTGTGGACTTCACCTTGCACCTGGCCTGCACTCCCAGCTCAGACTTGGGTGTCAAGTGAGGCATAAGCTCATTTCAATAGACCTAAACTCCTCTGGTGCATGATGGGCACCCACATAAGAACTGAGCAGTTTGACGGTCCCAGAACTCCAGGGTCCCTTGGATTGGATTAAATGAGATCAGAGACCTAGTGGGTCTCGCTTGCAGGTCTCATTACAGCCTGGAAAGATGCCTCCCATGTGGGAGGCGCTAGACAACCACGGAGCAAGAATGCCGTGGGGCCGGAACAGGTTAATGCCTCCTCCCAAGTGCCAGAGCTGTCCCCAGGGACTCTTCATTTTTTTCTGGGAATCTGGTTCAACTTGATCTTTAGTAGTCCCTGGGGGAAATTTGCACCTTTCCCTTGCCAGAAAGAGTTTCTCTTTTCACTCACCAGAAAGATAATCAAACAGAAGAATGAGGAAGTGTCTACGGTATGTTCTCCAGCTCTGGCTTAGCTGTTTAAAGCAACGCCATTAGGGATGCCACCTGAGTATGATGGGAGTCCTTAAGGTTCGGTAGGTCCCAGCTTGGCCAGAGGTGGCACTCCTATGAAAGGAGCTCCTCCCAGCCCCTGGCAGGTCAGTGTGACCTGGGTGCCAGGAGTCACATGGACCTAGGAAGTGGCTAGCTTTTCTCTAACTCCTGTCACATGGGCTCAGTGGGGAGGTAGACTTCAGCCTGGGTTTGCTGGAGCATCTGGGCATCTGATGGGTAGGACCTTTCCTGAAAACACCTTGTTCTGTGTGGAGCCCCAACACCTGCCAGGCACCCTGCCCCCATCTCCCCTGCTAAGGCTCTTGGCCCTGTCCAACCCTAGGGCCTGCATAGCCAAGGCTCTGTCATGCACCAACTCAGCACATTGCATGGCTGAGAGGGGGCTCCTGATCTGCAGGAGATCTATTACTTCATGTGTTTTGTTTATAAAACCGTACCTCCCCCACATCTACTGTCTGCTTCTCTTAAACATGCAGCTCAGAGCCCACAAAATCCAGTCTGTGTGGCCAACTCTCTCACAGTGAATTAGACACCAGTTCTGGAGATGAATTGACTGGAGCATCACTAAGGAGTTCTATTTCACAAATCTTTTATGAACACCTAACAGGCTTGATTAGACTGCGTCATGTACTTCATTATATTAATAACCAGTTAGAAATATGGACATTGACCAGGGCCTAGGTGTCGTTGGTCCAGTGGGGTTGGAGGGTGACTGCCATTTTCTTGAGTCTGGCTTTTCCCTTTCTCATACATGAAGTTTCGAACCCTACCCTTGGAAATGATTTATTTTAACTTTCATTCCTGATTATCTTAACCAGCATAGGTTCAAGAGCTATTTAATTGTTACTTACTATTAATCATTATTATTATACTTTAGTAGTGAAATGATTATTACTGTAATTTTTCTCTTTTAATTATAAATAAATTTCACAGTTGCTATTGTAAATCTCCAAGGGAGCAGTAAAGCATAAAGGTTGAACAGTCTTTGGAATCCGACTGACCTGGACTCAAATCCTGACTACTACACTCAAAAGCTCTCTGAGCCAATCATGTGATTTCTCTGAGGCAGTTACATGACCTCTCTGAGCCAGTCATGTGGTCTCACTTTCCTCAACTGAAAACTGGGATAACCATAACCACTGATCAGTGTGGTTGTAAGACTTAAATAAGGGGTGGAAACTCAGCACAGTGTCTAGAAAGTGTGGTTGATAAATGATAGGTTCTCTTACTGGGTTTCTATTTTCAAAATTTGTATCAGAGTTTGGTCTGGATCAACTTATTTTGGTTTCCTTAAAAGTGAAGCAAGTGTTTCATATTTTTTAAAAATTATTTGTTCTGTTTTAGGTATACAAGGCAGTAGAGTGTAATTTGGCATATTATACATGCATTGAGCATAACTTATTCTAATTAGGATCCTGTTCTTGTAGTTATACATGATGTGGATTATCCTGGTTGTGTATTCTTGTACAAGGCTAGGGAAGTTATGTCTGATTAATTCTCCTGTCTTTCCTATACCCCTCCCTCCTTCCTTCCCTTCATTCCCCTTGGTTGAATCCAATGGATTTCTGTTCTTCCCCTCTCCACCGTCCCTTGTTGTGGATTAGCATCCACATATCAGAGAGAAGATTTGACCTTTGGTTTTTGGGATTGGTTTATTTTACTTAACATGATATTCTCCAGTTTCATACATTTACCAGAAAATGCCATAATTTCATTCTTCGGTATGGTTGAGAAATATTCTATTGTCAAAGAACTCAAAAAACTTAACACCAAAATACCAAATAACCCAATCGATAAATTGGCAAAGATACTAAAGAATTACTTCACAGAATAAGAAATATGAATGGTCAAAATAACATGAAAAAATGTTCAACATCAATTAGAGAAATGCAAATCAAAACTACACTGAGATTTCATCTCACTCCAATCAGAATGGCATTTATCAAGAGTACAAGTAACAATAAATGTTGGCAAGAATGTGAGGAAAAAGGTATACTCATACATTGCTGGTGGGACTGCAAATTGGTGCAACTTCTATGGAAAGCAGGATGGACATTCCTAAGAAAACTTGGAATGGAACCACCTTTGGACCCAGCTATCCCACTCCTCGGTTTATACCCAAAGGACTTAAAATCAACATACTGCAGTGACACAGCCACATCAATGTTTATAGGAGCTCAACTCACAGTAGCTAAACTATGGAACCAACCTAGGTGCCCTTTAACAGATGAGTGGATAAAGAAAAAGTGGTTCATATTTTAAAATTACAAACTTTTATTTCTAAATGAGCGTGAGAAGGGTGAGAATAACTCAGAGTGTGCATATTATGACTGACTTCATTTCTGAGGTCAGAACAAACTGTGTCCTCCCCTGGGCACCCAGTACCCTATGTTGGTGACTATGAGCTGGGTGGATTGTTGATCAGACTGAGTGAGGGTTTTTTTTTTTTTTATTTGCATGGATAATTCAGATGAGAACACTCAGCAGGTATCAGAGGGAAATGCTCAAGGCACAGGATAGAGAGAAATGGGTGAAGACAGCAGGTTAGGACAGTTGGTTTGGGTTTAACCATCTTTTGTTCATTTCTGTTCAAAGAGAGCCCTTTGCCATGTGGGAGCTTTCAGCGCACTGGCAAGTGTTGACCGCACCATCCCTCCATCCACCCCCTAGGTTTTCCTGGGAAGCCAGTCCTGAGCGGTGGTCTGGTCCCAAGATCCTCCCACACCTATGTCCTTGCACACAGAATCACTCTTCCCTCAAGGCCTTCCAGCTTATTTTTGCCTCTGTGAAAGCTGCAATTGCACCATTTTTTTTTTTTTTTTTTACCCTAAGGTGCTAAACCCTACTTGTAGTCTGAAGAACATCTCTTACATTCTAGCTGGAGTGACATGCCATGCAGTGTCTAATGGCAACTGAGACATGTGTCCATGTAAAACAGAGGAAGCCAGTGCGGTTGGGGGCCTGACTGGGCTCTCCTGACTGAGCGTTAAGCTTAAATATGGAGAGAGGATAAGGGACAGGGTGGGTGGTAGGAAGAGCAGCCCTCAAGTAACAATAGCATGAAAAAAGGTAAGAAGGAGCTTGACCCTAAATGGGCACAAGTTGGTTTACTACCATCTTCCCAAACTGGTTCAGGAAGGATGAGTTAAAGGGAACAAACAGCATGGAATTCCTTGTCCAGTGTGGGCACATAGTAGGTCTCTTCTCTTTCCAAGGATTATAAACACAAACTTTATTAGCAAAGCCCTAGCACATTTTCTCTCCCCACACAAGGTTTGTGAATGCTCTAGAATCTAAATGATTCTGTGGCACCTGGGATCCAGGCAGCCAGAAGCCCCTCACAGCAGGAAGAATCATCAGCTCCAGCACCCACCTGGGAAGTGATAAGAGCATGGACATGCTATTAGCACACAGTAGGAGCAGGAAGCTATTGCCCCAGCCAGCTTCTGGTGAACCCACTAGGTTGAATGAGCCTTTTCTATCCTCTGTCACCTATCCTTGTCAAAGAATTATTGGTGCCTTCCTTCACACAGCAGGAAAAAGCTAAACAACTGTAGGATTTCTCAGTGAAAGGCCTCAGCTGAGCCTTAATTATTCACATGGGCTGGATTAATTATTCAAGCGGATGGATTACCATGTGCAGCCGGTGGGTTTACCAGTGAAACACGAGCCCGTGTGAACAGTGTGTGGCACAAGAGGCAGGGCCTGTTGTCTTCTCAATGACTCACTGTGTGCCCTGGTAGAGGGGTTCATTCAGCCCTGACCTGTGCTTGACCTCCAGGACTGCACTCTTTGTCAGTATCAAGAGTGCTTTTGATAAGACTCTCTGGACCAGGAGGAGAAATATTGCCAGGCCCTGTCCCCAGGATATGGCTTCTGGGATCAGACCGTGTTGACCTCATTGATGATCGCTCTGCCAAGATTTCTTCCTTGTTTGCATCTTGATCATTGTGGTGAAGCATGCTCATTAGTAGTCACGAAGAACAACTTTGGCACAAATTCTCATTTTAGTGTGAAGCGTATGAAATGGAAAATTGGCAGAGTCAGGGAGAGGGAGCCCGGTCTCAAGCAGCTGCTCTGGCACCTCTGTGCCCTTCCCTTGCTCAATGCCACCTGCTGGTGCAGGACCCCACTGTCCTTGCACCCGTTTCAAGAAAGGCTTCTTGCTTCCTACAGCAGACCATGAGCACATCATGTGCAGACACAGGCTCTCTCCTGTGTAAATGCCAGTATCTCTGAGGCTTGCTGTCCTCCACAGAGCATCCTGGTGGTCCACTAGGGCTCTCAGTATTCCCATCACCCCATGACCGTCCTCATTCATAGGCATGCTTATGGCGTCATCTTAGTTCCTTGCTCTCTTGTCCTCTAATGATGTTGTCTTCTGCCCTCAGACACCCATTCCTAAGCCACGCCTTGGACTCCCATTGGAAACTCTGCAATCTCCACAATAATTCAACCACATATGCCACCTCTAGCAGCAATCTCCTGTTCTTTCTAGCTCACTTTCTTACTGATTCTAACTGCAATCAAATATATACATATATATCCACATAAATGTGAATAATGTTAAATATAAAATATATGCATAACCTGTATATATACATATACAATGTATAAAATATATAGATTAATGTATTTTATAAAAATGTAAAATGCATAGATACGTATATAATATGTATATATTATACATGCATGTTAAAATATATTTTTCTTCTATTTTATTTTTTTGATTCTTTATACATACATAACTATACATGACAGTAGAATCAATTTTAATATAATTATACAAGCATGGAATATATCTTATTCTAATTAGGACCCCAGTCTTGTGGATGTACGTGATGGGGAGATTCACTGTGGTGTGTTCATATATGTACACAGGAAAGTCATGTCAGATTCATTCCATTGTCTTTCCTATTCTCATCCCCCCACCCTTCCCTTCATTCCCCTTTGTCTACTCCATTGAACTTCTTTTCTTACCCCACTTTTATCCAATGGTTCATCTCAGGATATTTTTGATGCAAAGGTGAACAAATCCAATAGAACCATTCTTGGAATTTGCATGTCTTCCCAGGCTGGCAGGCCTCCCTTGACACACTGGACAGCAGCAGCAAACCGCAGCTCGCAGTCAGCCCTGTGATCAGAAGGGGAATTAATTGACACTCTACAGTGACTGTGGGATTATGCTAGATGCTCAGCAGGTTAAGTGCAGTAAATGCAGTTTTGACTTCTGATATTTTAACTGAAACTGGGTTTATTGGAAAGGATGTAACCCCTTTCTAAGTCACTATGCATCTGTATATCTGTATATCTATAGGTATGCAGCTATATAAAATTTACTGTTTTAACCAGATTTAAGCATACAATTCAGTGGCACTAAGTACATTCACATTGTGCCGTCAACACCCCCATCCATCTCTAGAACTGTCTTCATCTTTTCAAACTGAAACTCTGCCTATTCAGCAATGACTCCTCATTTCCCTGCTCCCACCCCCGGCAACCACCATTCCTCTTTCTTTATAAGTCTGTCAACTCTAGGAACCGCACACAAATGTAATCATACATTGTCAGACGCACACAGAAGTACAGACACAAACATAGACATAGATATGTCCTCACAAACACACACATATACAGACACACAGATATGCACACATACACACAAACACTGAAATATACACATACACTCACACATGAGCACACACATGTGCACATACACACACATATACAGATACATTATTGGAATTTCCCATTGCCTTTGTAATTCAGGACAAAACCCTCATCAGCCAGAGCCTGAAGGGTGTTCTTACTGGCCCAAGGCTGGAGGAAACTGAAACTCTGTGCCCATTAAATAATGACTCCCCATTTGGGCACTAGGACAAACGGGGTAGGAGTGGGTTCTCTCTGCCTGGTTGTTTTTTGGCTCCTCAGTGGAGTTCAGCTGAGCTCAACCCCTGTTTTGGCAGACCTTAAGAATGCATGGAATGTCCCCATGCTGAGGCCTGGGAGGGAGATGAACCCAGCTCACTTCAGCCCTTGAGAGAGAGACAGCAGGCTGGCCCTCCCTTCCTGGAAGAGCCAGGTGGAGAGCATGGACCAAGCTTCAGGGCAGTGGACAGCTGACCCCTCAGGACAGGGAGGACTCCTGGCTGAGCTATTCAGATTCCCCTTTCACTCTGACTCTACACTTCTCGGATGTCCTTCATGAGCAGTCTGTCCTTCAGTTCTCAGCTTATTAGGACCAAGAAGAGAGTACTCTGTGCCAAGGGCTTTACAAACATTTTCTCATTTAATCCTCAAAATAACCCTATGAATTGGACAACTTCAACATCATCATCATCATCCATTTCTTTTATGTAGATGAGGAAAATGAACTCAGTAGTGAATTTGCATACTCAAGGTCACCCAGTGGCAGCATCTGAGCTTAAGCACAGCTCTGATTCCAGGGCCCTATTTTGGTTGGTCTGCTCCTGCTGGACCAGTGCCCTGCACCAAGGCATGCAGCCGAGGGCCCAGCAGGGCTCAGAGTCAGCCCTGCCTCTGCAGCCTCGGGTCTCTGTTTATTCTTCAAGTCTGCATGTCAAGCTCTGGGCCTTCTCAAGGGAACACCTTTTCTGGCTTGATGCACATCACTGTCATGGGCTCAGGGCCTCCAGCAATAGCACCCTGTGTTTTCCACATTGTCTCTGAAGTTTTCATCTTTTATTTACATGTCACTTTCTCCCTGCAGACTGTTGGCTTCTTAAGGGCAGAGACCCTGGTGTTCTGCTCAGCTTGTGTTTCTAGTCCGGAACATCCAGAAGGCACTTTCTGCTTAAGTGTGGAATGAGGAGTGCTTGAGGGAGGAAGGCTTTCAGCACCTAGCTGTGGGTGCCTCCCCCTGATCCTGGGGCACAGCGAACACTGACTCACACCTAGGGATGCACCCAGTAGGTGAAGGGTTATGGAAAATAATATTTCTATAAAATAACTCCCCAAGTAAAATGAAGGGACGGTGTGGTTCGAGAAGCAGGGAAAGAAACTGCTCAACCATTAAACCTCTCAGTGCATTCCTGATAACAATGGGCCCTGGGGGAAAGAGGCAGATGCTGAACGGTGGGCCCTAAACCATGGCCTTCCCCCATGGCTAATCAGTCCTAAATGGAAGCACAGCCAACACCCATGGGCAAGATTTGAGTGCTCATCCCTGGGATCTGGACTCTTACCTCCCCAGACAATGAGTTTCAACCTTTTTACAACTGCCTTCCTGAATTAAGATTATAACCTGTTCAACTAGCCCCAGACTGTCAAGTCTGCTCCCAATGATGACATCATTGTACCCTATAAAACCAAAATCTCCTCTGTAACTGTGGGCCATTTTCCATCCGGAAAGTGGACCCGAATGACACCCGACTCTGCGAAGGAATAAAGGCTTCTCTGAATCCGTCGAGGTCTGCCTCCCGTTTTCCTTTTTGCCCTTACAGTAGGATTCTGGTTTTGGGCTGGGGACTTTGGAAAAGTTTTAGAGTTTTGTAGATTGATTTCATGAAAACTTCATAGTCCAGAAAAATGCCAGGAGTATGATAAAAATAAGTTATTACAGCTTCCAGATGTAGAACACTGGGACAGATCTCTTAACAAATACAAATAGGCCCCTGTCAGGGAAGCAATACTCTTCACGAGTCTTGGAAACTTGGTCATGTTATTTAGCATCTCCTGGCCTCAGTTCCCTTGCCTCTGAAGTGGGAATATCGTGTCTACTTAGACTTAGGTGTGAATTAAAGTAGGCAACCCGTGGAAAAGTATCAGGATAGGGCCCAGTGCAAATTAAGCACTCAGTACACATCACCTATGTGTTTAACTGTATGTATAATTATTATTACTGTGTGGGGGGAGTGGCCTTTGAATCCAGGTTGATTACCCTTTAAAGAAAACAGAAATAGGAGTAAAAGAACAACCCACAGGCAGGAAATGGGGAGCACCACAGTAGCCGAGGTGAAGTTGGGAACCTGGGCTTGAGGAGGCCAGGAGAGGCATGTGAGTGTGAGCTGGGTCTGAAGGGATAGGTGGGAGTTAGCAGGCTGAGGGCAAGAGCAATTTCAAGTGCAAGTCCAGAATGAAGAGGTATGGAGAGCATAAGAGATGAGTGTGTTCCCTCACCCCACCAAGTCTACTGTGAGTCTCAGCTTAAATGTCACTTCTCAAGCCTCCCCTGACCCCTCAATCAGGTCAGTTCCCCTTATTATATGCTTTTATGCTCTGACGCTGATTCTCTGGCAACAAGTGGGTATCCTATAATTCAATTCCGACTCCACAAATTAAAGGGCACAGTCCCAACAAAACTGCCCCCAATTCAGATGCAAACTGCACTTTGGGGGTCCAAGGCCACTGGCATTTTTGTCTGACTTGGCTATAAATTCAGGGGTTCCTCTGACCCTTTCCAGCTTGATAATTTTCTAGAATGACTCACAGAATTCAGAAAAGTACTGTTCTTAGAATGACAATTTTATCATAAAAGATACAAGTGAGAAGCATCCAAACGAAGAGATGCATGGGCCATGAATGGGGTGAGCTCAGACAGAGCTTCCATGCCCTCTCCTGCTGGAATCTGGGTGTAGGGATTCAGCTCCACCTGACCACAGCCATCTTGAGTGCTAACCATCATGACTGCTCCTGAATAATTCCAGGTCAGCTTTCCCCACAAATTTTCCAGCATACAATAAATAAACAGAGCCGTTAGAATGGTATGTGGAGCTTTACCACTGGACTGTTGTGCTGGTGGTGCCAGGTATGTGTGTGACATTTTTGATATCAGTTTGAGATAAACCAGTTACATTCCAACTTGGATGAAGTCACTTTTTCCTACCTGCTATATAAACCCCCTTCCTCTGACTCAAATTGTAGGAATCTACTGTTCTTGCTGCCGTCTGAGACATGCTCCTTCTGTATGTAAGTCACAGATAAATTATACTCTGTGCAATCCTAGATCTGTCTTCCTCTTTTTTGGTCATTTGAAAACTTGCAGCCAGTTCCCACCCATGGGAACAGGTTTTTCTGGAACACTGGGGTGTTTTGCCCTCCCAGAATGTCAATATGTTCCCAACCAGAAAGTTCCACTGAGCCTTGGTATCCAGAGTTTTTACTGGCATTTCACACATAGGCATGGTCGATTAAATCATTCGTTAGGTAGGAGTTAAGGACACCAAGATGGCAGAGGCAGGGTATAAATAAGAATGATGCTGCTGGAGGACAAGACAAGGATAGGGGGTAAATCCCTGTTTATAAGTCCCATTACTATGACAACTCCCGCCACAGGTTTGGTATTCTAAAATGAACAATGTGGATAAAACTGAAAATATTCTAATTAGGTTTTCTAAAGTAACAAATGGGGGAAAATTGGACAATATTCTGATCAGGTATCATATGGTAACCAATGGGGGCAAATGGGGTAAGGTAGTCAATCAGGTCTATATAGGAAAGAGAACACCTCAGAGCTCAGCATATGAGACACTCATTTCCAGATATCAGGCCTTGAGACTCTCTTGCTGGGCCCACTCTGCTCTACCTGAGGACAGCTGCTGCATTCACCTTCAATAGGTCTGTGCTTTGCCTGGTACTTGTGTGTGTGTGTTGTTCATTTCTTTTTTGGGGACACCAAGGACCTGGACCCCAGCTGGATACCCTGATGATAACCCATTGACCACTTGGCTGAATGTCCAAGACCCCTCCATTCCATGGAATTTGAGCAGCTAAAAGTTCCAGTCCCATAATCATGGCTTAGTCTTTCTGGTGACCAGCCTCCACCCCTCAGATACCTGGGAGCCCGAGTAGTCACTTCATTAATATAAAAAAGGTCATCATATCACTTAGGAAACTCCAAGTTTTTGAAGCAATGTGCATAATTAACATTTAATTTTTACTTCTCCAGTAGACTGTAAACTTTTTGAAGGCATGGGGTTTATTCACCTATAACCTTAGTATGTAGTTCAATGCCTAGCACATAATACTTGCTCAATGTATCTTCACAGAATGAATAAGTAGTGAAGGAAATCAAATCCTAGAAATGTATATATGTAGAAGACTTAAATGCTCTACGTCTGCAAATGTTCTTAGGATTTCTCTCATTTTATCTCTTGAACTTCCAAGAAAACGTGACTGAGGAGGTTTGTGAAGTAATCAAGATCTGCCCTGGCTTCGTGGAACTGCCTTTGCAACATGAATCTTTTGACGGCTTGGAAGGAAGGTGCTAGAGGAATGGGTGACACAGCATATGATTAAAGTCAGGGGTATGAATTCATCTTAGTAAAGGGAAAGGGACCCCAAGTACAAAATGTGGTAAGATCTATTTCTCTCTTGCATTTAAGTTTTAGAAGTGGGGAGAGAGAAAGAGAGAGAGAGAGAGAGAGAGAGAGAGAGAGAGAGAGAGAGAGAGATATGATGCTAGGGCCCATTAGATAGAGAAGTAGGTCCTAGTCACCTACTCAGACATTAGTGGGGTGGGGAGACTCTGAGGGGGAAGGAATCTAAGAGATTCTCTAGGAGAAATTGATGGAGGCCTTAAAGATTCAGTTGTTAGGTTTCCAACATCCCCTGCTAATGTCCAAGTCAAAGGGAAAATTAATATTTATTCATGGAAATAGACAACAATGAAGTGGGAGATTGATGATGTCATGGTACAGTGATAGGCAGCTGTTCTAATTCAGACCAGGCATGAAGACATAAGTAAGAGAAAGGAGTCTACAAATTCCTATTGGACCTGTGGACATGGGTTGTAAAACAGTGGTAATACCTTGCTTGGTTCCAGAATCTCATGACATGGTTTATTTTAACTTTTAACCACTCTAATTTAGTTCTTTATCGACATACTGATGCCATTAGAGTAATAAATAACTTGGAGAATGCTTAGCTCCTGCTCATCAGAATTCTTGTCTGGAGCATGTCTCTGTGAGCATGTGTTATTCTTGTCCATCAATGCAATTAAAACACCCAGTTTGCTGTGACACCATTCTTGTTTTTTTATCAGTAAAACCAGAACCTTTGGATGCCATTTTGGAGCACTTCTTCTGACAATTAGAAATCATGTTTTCCCAGGTAATATCCTTACTTTGGCCCAAATGAACTCTTTGTTTATTCAATGTGCTCAACTTGCCTTTTAACACTCCTTTCCAGAACAGAATGTGGGGGATAAATATTCAGATAAAGGTCTTCATTCTTTATTTTATCTACTCATGTGGTCCTAGCTTTGCTGTTGAGAAAGCCTATTATCATAGAATATTAGATCTGTAATATGTTAGTCAGCTTTCCATTACTTTGACAGAATACTTGACATAATCAACTTAAAAGGAGGAACATTTTATTTTAGCCAATGGTTGCAGTTCATAGTCAATTGATCCAATGATTTTTGGTACTATGATGACATGGTACAACATGGTGTTTGCATATGGTGGGGGACGCCTGTTTGCCTCAAGGCTGCCAAGAAGGGAAGACAGAAAAAAGGATCAGTATCCCAATATCCCCTTCATAGGCACACCACCAATCATATAACTTCCTACAGCTTTGTCCCACCTCTTAGAGGTTCTATCATCTTCTGATTGCCCCATGTGCTGGGGAACCAAGCCTTTAACACATGGGCCTTTGGGGAACATTTCTGATCCAAACTATAGCATGGAGAAAACCTTACGACCTTTCACATGTAACCCTAGTAAGCTGCCAGGGTCCTCCAGGTCCAGTCTCTGCATGAAGTAGAATCCAAAGGAACATCAGCCCAGAGGAATAGAGAACTATGCTATAGGTTTTTGTTTAATGATTACTCCCTCGCCACAAAATATTGCACAGTGTACATAGAGAGGGTTTTTCAGAAATATTCTCTGGATGTTATTCCTCTCCAAAGTTCCACAATGGGGCATCCCATGATTTTTCACTGCCATGCTGCTCTCCCTGTTCACTCACCACTTTCTTCTCTCTTACCATTTGACCCACCCCTACGGGAGGGGACCTTTAGGATTTGGCTGCTGGCTATGACCTGGAAGCTCCCTGAACTGAGTAGGCCTTCCCTAGCAATGAAAACTTTCCTCCAAGAAATTTTTATTCAATATTTCTGATGGAAAAAGCTAACCATTTAGTTATCCTCTTGGACAGCTATGTTAGTGGTGGACATACGGTAGGCATTGATCAGATACTGGCAACAGAAGATTTTATGGATAAGATTCTGTTATGGTTTGGATATAAAGGATCCCCCCCAAAAGCTCATATGTTAGTTAATACAGAAATGTTCAGAGTGAAATGATTAGATTAGGAAAACGGTAACCTAATTAGTGCTTTATCCATTTGAGGAGTTAATCATTTGAGTTGATTACTGGGTAGTAACTCTAGGCATGTATGTCATGGCTAGAGGAAGTACGTCAGTGGGGGCATGTTCTTAGAGATTATATTTTGTCACTGGCTTCTCACTCACTCATTCTCTACTTCTCAGTGGCATGGGCTGAGCATCATTCCTCTGCCATGTCCTTCCATCATGTTGTTCTGTCTCAGGCCCAAAGCTATGGAGTCAGCTGACCATGGGCTGAACCTTTGAAACTGGAAGCCCCAAATAAACTTTTCTTCCTCTAAGAGTTGTTCTTGTTGGGTATTTTCATCACAGCAACAAAAAGCTAACTAACACAGATTCCTTTCTTCCAAAGCCTTCAGCAGTCTGTCAGTATCTCATGGACACATGGAATAACATTTTATTCCAGAGGAAAAAAAAACAAGCCATTTCTGCAAATCAGTGGTCTTGGTTTGAATTCTTTGATTGTTCTTTCTTGGAATGCCCTCTCCACCAGATGAGGAGGATCCATTCTTTGCTGAAGCTAAGAGAAGAACTGGCTATTTAGGATTTCAGGGTTTTGAAAAGCCTGGTCCAAAAAGTTCTCTGTGAAGCAGGGAAGTTCTGTGTAAGGCTCTATCCTTCCAGGCTGCTGATGCTGATGAAAGGAGCACTTCCCATTACTTTCATTTCTCATGATTCTGCAACCTTCAGTAGTAGCCAACAAAATTACAAAAGTTTGTGAGGCAGAACCTCCTTTCCATTCGGTGTTCTGCTCTACATTATTTGTTGTCTTCTTGTCAAAGCTGCAGGTTTGCAAAACCAATGTGTATGAAATTGCCCAGCTTCTGCAAGTAAAATCTTGCTTTTAGGGGAAGTCACCACCTGATGGATGATGAGAAGAACTTGGCTAGGGTACCTCATCACAAAAGCAAAGTGTAGTTAACTAAGTTTAGAACACTTTTGAATCAATCTTGCTTTTTTTTTTTAAACCAACTGAAACACAAAACTTTAAGACAATAAACAAATATTTTATGTTGTCAAGTAAAAATGTAATTTTCAATTTAGAGTCATACTTTAAAAGATTTGAACACTAAAACATAAACAGCAACCTAAAAATACCCCACATTGTCATCTATAATTTAGTAATAACAGATGCATTTAATCACATTTTCTCACCATTTCCTTTTACCCACCTACCTTATGTCCAAGCTTGAAGAGCTCCTTTTCTTCCAAAATGATTTAGGCTTCCTTTCCCCCAAATGAACTCTTCTCTTTTTTTCTTTTCCTTTCCTCTCTCTCTTTTTCCTTCCTTCCTTCCTTCCTTCCTTTCT
>JAJEJO010000764.1:393038-437848 GCA_020662805.1 Glaucomys volans | reverse complement strand
CCTTCCTTCCTTCCTTCCTTCCTTCCTTCCTTTCTTTCTCTTTTTCTCTTTCTCTCTTTCTCTCTCCTCTTCCTCTCCTATTTTCCATCACTTCCTTCTGTTTTTCTTTCTCCTTTATTCTTCTCTCCCACTCACTGCCAGACCTGTTTGGGGTTTTGGGACTTCCAGAAACTTCATCCCACAGTGGCATTTCATGTTCAGTTTTAACACCCACAAGGAGAGACTTCTGTCAATTCCATCACTTTCTCACTCATTCCATATTAGTGAGTATTTGTTGTAATAACTTCTCACTTTTGTTCCCCAGTTCCAAGAAGGAGCTGTCCTTTAGCTTATCCAGCTAGCTGCAAGAAGGGAAAAAATTCAAAATTCGTGCTCTCAGTAGCAGTCTAAACCCCAATGATTAGCTTTTGCCTACCAGAAATTTCTTTACAACGAAACTACCTCCCCTTAAAGAAACATTCTGGTTTGAAGTAATTTAAGACTCAGAGAAGTTTCAAAGATAGCTCAGAACATCTCTGTACATCTTTCACCCAAATTCTTTCACGTGAACACCTCTGTCACCAAAATTCAGTAATCAGAACTCTGATTGAGGAATGAGCATTGATAGACTACAATACAAAACTACATTCTATGTTACCACTTCCCCAGTTTTCCAAGGAATGCCAGGATCCAATCCAAGATCCCACCTTGCACTCTCCTTGTTTCTTTAGTCTCTTCTGACTTCTGGGTTCCTCAGTCATGGCTTCTCTTTCATGACCTTGGCAGTTTTGAAGAATACTAGTTAGCTCTTTTTGTAGGTGTCCACCCAGTTTGGGTTTGTCTGATGTGATACATTTTGGGGGAAAATATCACAGATGTGCTATGGTTCCCTCATGCTTCACATCAGGGCACTTTATGTCACTATGTCTTATTACTGGTATTCATTTTGTTCACTTGGTTAAAGTGATGTTTGCTGGGTTGCTCCAAGGTTCTTTCTTTCCCTTTATACTTAATACTATTTTGGGGGATATACAGGCAATGCAAATATCCCTTTTATAACATTAGCATCTATTAGTGTCTCTTGGCTGTAACAATTATTTTAATGTTCAAATGGTGATTTTCCTACATCTCTCATTCTTTCTACATTTACTGAATTGGAATTCTTCTGTAGGGAAGACCTGTCTCTTCTCTTGCTAATATTTAGCCATTCTATTATGTATTTTCCTGTATAGATTCATAGGTATCAATTTTATTCTGTGGGTTATAATCCAGTACTGTTGTTACTTATTTCATTGCTCAAATTGTTTCATTTTCAGTATAGGTTGCCCCATGAAGGAGCTCCAGTGTTCTTTTAAACAAGCCCCATCTTATTTAAAGGATTTTCTTACTTTCTGGCTTTCAAGATACTCCAGCACTCTTTATTGTATTTTTCCTGTCCCAGCCCTGGAACCAACCACTTCTCCAGTGTCTCTTGGTTTGTTTTATTCAGAGTGGTATTTAGAAACCAAGATCTGCCACTAGGTGTGTTCATTGCTATTGAGATGCCATTGCTTCTAGGTACTTTCAGCTGACAAAGGAAATAAATGTAAGTATACTAACCCATGTGTACACACGTTTCTTTCTTTCTATCATCATCTATCATCTATTAAACACCCATGATTTCTTACTGAAATCCAACTTGAGGTTCATTATAACCCTTCTCCTTGCTTCATCTGTAACCCTTCTTAAAACTGTTATTATTTTAGCAGATACATACTGCCTCTTCTTCCTGTTCAGCAGTTTAGCTTGGTGTTTTATTGATTAAATATGAACCCATTCATTTTCTTTATAACCACCAGATTACTGCTCTTTTTCTTTTTAAGATCTTGGAGTTGCCATGTTACAGAATTCAAATATATCATGTTTATCTAAGCAGATTTTAGAAAGTATAAAATGTAAACAGTATCAAAATTTTTTTCTTACAACCTCTTTGGTGCATATTTTGCCCTAAAAATGTACTTTATAACACAATGATGAAGCACATGAGAAAAACAACCTATTACATTAAGTGTTTCTTTTTCTGATCTCTTCTGTAACTAACTAAGCTGTGAACAGCTACGTTTCTAATCTGTAAAATATGAGACTTTAAATCCTTCTCCTGACCTCTCAAAACCAACCCAGATAAACATGAGTTATAAGGAAAAGCATTGTTGTTGGGATTCTAGCTCAAGATGCAAATAAATTGCAACAGGAAGCATCTCTTCTGACACCATAAATTTATCCTTAAAATATTTTAAGGCTGAAAGTAAATAAAAATTACATGTCACATTAAGGGAACAAACTGTTTTATTCAGAGTGGTATTTAATCCCCATCATTATAGGGATGCAATTTAAATGTTATGCATGAGAATGAGATGAAAGATTTTGGAACACCTGGAACTAGGCTCTTCCTCAAAGCCTGGTTCTAGGAAAATGTTCTTCTGTATATGAACTGAGACTAGGGAAATGCTGTCCATGATTAATGATATGACCAAAAAGCAGGTCTTTGGCTGTGGAAATAAATCAATTTTAAGAAACTGGAAGCCATAACTTTTACTGAGTGTTGGTTTATTGTCAGAATTCTTAACATTACCCATGTAGGGTCAAAATCTATAATAAAAACAGTATTAGTTCAGGAATAATTTCAGAGGCAGTGGGGAAAACTTCTCTTAGGAAGCCATTAGCAACTTAGAGATTCCCACTGAAGATGAGTTAACATACAAAAAATGTAAGGCAGGAAAGGAATTCAAACCAAACTTTATTGTGATACTATTGACCAAACACAATAAATGGTAGGAAAAGTATGCAAGGAACTATGGATAACAGAGAAATCTGATGATAACTTTAAAAAGGAAGGCATCAACTATATAAAGCAAAAATAGGACTGTATTTTGAAAAGAAAACAAACATTAAACATGAAATAGTTTGCAAATAAAAATTCCTATTAAAAATTCTAAAAGAAAGGAAACTGTGGTCATTGAAATATTAATCTTTAATAGACATATTGAACAATAACTTATAAGAAATTGAAGAGAGAATTAATTAACTGGAAGGGATAGCTTAAGAAATAATCCAAAATAGAGCATATTTATGATGAGAGATATAAAATATGGAAATGTAGACAAAAGACATAGAAGATGGAATGAGAAGCCCAATATATATCTTTTGGAATTCTATGGTGAAAATACAGATAAATGAGAGGAATAATGGTCAATAGAAAATAATTGAAATTCTTGAACCAAAGACAGAACTATTTATATCAAAAATTGAGCTAAAATGAAAGGAAAATGAAACAACACAGATAAAGTTATGGAAAGCCCAAGAAAACAAATATCTTGAAAATCACTGAGGAAAAATGGACAAATTCTGAAGAAATGACATATTCCTTATTATCCATGATAAATATTAGAAAACAACAGAAATAATGTCTTCAAAGTGATAAGAGAATAATTGAAAACCTAGACTTTTCTAACTAGTAAGTCCATCATTTAAGAAAGAAAGTGAAATAATACATTGTCAGATTATTAAAATCCAAGAAATCTGACTGCCTACTGATCTCTTGTTTGAAGTAAGAATGTACTTTATTAAGGATAGAAGTGAGCCAGGTGTGGTGGTGCCTGCCTGTAATCCCAGTGGCTCAGGAGGCTGAGGCAAGAGGATCGTGAGTTCAAAGCTGACTTTAGCAAAAGTGAGGTGCTAAGCAACTCAGTGAGACCCTGTCTCTAAATAAAATACAAAAAGGGCTAGGGATATGGCTCAGTGGTGAAGTGCCCTGAGTTCAATCCCTGGTACCAACCATCCCCTAAAAAGGAAGTGAATCCACAAAATGTCCTGCTAGGAGATTTACTCAAAAAATTACACTTAAAAAGTTAATTATAACTCATTCTGGAAGGGAGTACTTAAAACATAGTGATATTTTAATTCCACACAATGATAACACAGATTGTTGAAGGGGGATTAGGATGTTCTTTCCTCTTTGCAAACAGTAGACAAACATATTGATTAGTTTTTGTTTTATTTAAATATAAATTCATGTTAGAAAGTGGTAACTAAAAAAAATAGAAATTAGATGTTTTACATTAAAAAGTGCAAAATATGGGAATCAAGAAAATCAATTAATTTAATCAGAGGCTGCGAAGGAGAACAAGAGAAGGAAAAAAGTCATGGCAAATTGAAAATGTAAGAGAAAATGGTAGAATTAATCTAAATATATCAGTAATACAATAAATGTAAATGGATTATAATCACCTATTTCAAAATAGAGACTCTCAAACTTAATTAAAACACCAAAATTGTCAGTTGGTAATTGCAAGAAACATCATAACTAAAAGAAAGGTTATATGTTAAAATTAATATTATAAAAAATGAATATAAAAGAGCACTAACAGGACAGAAAGGTCCTTAATCACTGATTGAAGCAGCACTCCAACAAGTAGTTATAAAAGTTATAAATTGTATACCTTTAAAACTTGGCCTCCAAACTTATAAAGCAAAAAGAGAAAGAATTACAAGGGGGAGTCAACAAACACAATGCTAGCTGGAAGTTTTAATGAGCATGTCAGATATGATTATTTACTGTCTTACTTGCTAATAGCACATCATTCTAAAGGAGTAGGAGAATCAATTGCTCTACCTTGGACCTTGGCTGGCATTCAGAAATATTCTCACTTAGATTTTCTGAGATTTATTTTAATAGTTTATCCTTGCCAAGAGTGTTTCCCAACAAACCTGTTTTACACAGAGTGTATTGATCCTTTTCCCCCTTCTAATATAAATGAACAGCAGAGAAGGACAACTCCCTGAGGTCTGCTCAGAGATCTCCCATGTCTTCCACTTAATTTGAGAATCTCAAAAAGCCAGACTAACATTGTTCAAAGCAGTCATGGGGAGAAGATAGAGGGCAAGTGTCTACTCTGAGAGGCCCAGTAAAGTCACAGTCCACATCCATAACCAAACCCTGGACCAAATGAATTTAGGACAGCTGATCTGTGACCAGTTCCTTCTCCTGTCCTCTCAACCCTGACTCTACCACCTTCCACGCCTTCTGTATTCCCATCCACCCCATCCAGTTTTACATTCAATTTCTGCATAATAATAAACTAAGGAAGTTCTGAAATATTTTCTATCAAGACCCTAATTTTTAAAAAATATTTCTATCATAGTTCTTTGAAACAAAACTAGGCATGATCTATTTTTAAGTCTCTCTTTGGACCTTATGCACAATTTTAAATTTACCAGGTTCATTTGTGAAAATGAAGCCAGTTTTTCTGCTCTTTTTAAAGTTTCCTTAAATTTGGTCTTCAGGTTGTGTTTGTACATGAGGGAAATTTATCTCTGAGCTGTTGCTGTGGTAACTAGAGAGCTTGCTGTCTTTTTGGAAACAAATCCATGACATGTAAATAAATAAATGGGGATGAATGCAATGTATAGTAGCTATATTTATCCTGCCTTTTGTCAGCAGTTTGTCATAATAAAAGCCATTGTGTGATATTTTAAAGGTTCTTGGCAAATTTAATCTTATGAAGCTTCCATTCATACAGAAAATACCCTAGAATCAAGTAGTATGGTGAGGTAAACACATCTCTTCATGGTAATCTTTTGTGTTAGATTTCTTCCAATACCATATGTGCCATCCTGGTATTCATATCCTCATGTAACCTCTTTGCTTGTCTTACTGGGGGTTGATCTTTTCTAACCAATGCAATATGGCACTAGTGATGGAGTGTCAAGATTGTGGCTTTCATATCTCTCAAATAACTCTGTAGGAAGCCAGCTGTCATGTCACGAGGACACTCAAGTAGTCAGTAGAGAGTTCATACAACAAGGAACTCAAGTGTCTGGCTAATGATCAGTGAAGACCTGAAGCCTGCATTGAGCTTGGCAGCAGAGCTTCCTTCAGTTGAACCCAGATATGATTGCAGTCCTACATGACAGCTTGACTTCAACCTCATGAGCAACATTGGGTCAGAACTACTCAGTAACAGTTCCTGGATTCCTGACCCGCAGAGAGTAGGAGATAAGAAGTGTTTATTTTAAGGGCTGGGGTTGTGGCTCAGTGGTAGAGTACTTGCCTAGCAGGTGTGAGGTACTGGGTTCAATTCTCAGCACCACATAAAAAAAAATTTAAAGGTATTATGTCCATCTACAATTAAAAATATTAAAAAAAGAAATGCTTATTTCAAGCAGCTAAGTTTTGGGATAATTTGTTATGTAGCAATAGATAACTGATATACCATTTTATTACTAAAATATAAAGATATCATAACATACTTATAACCAAAGGTAAATGTAATGTAATCTTCATTTTGTTCAGTAAATCCTTCTGATCTTGAAAATCCTGAGGTTTCTGACCATGAATGCAATTCTCCCTTCCTCTTTGAGAATAGACTTGACTTGTTCACCCTTGTATTCTCAGAGTCAAACCTATGTGTGGCACACAGCACATGTTCAGTAACTATGTCCTGTGTTGCTGACCTAATTGCCATTTTGGGATCAATCCAGTGACTGCTGAAGCCATAGGCAATGTGGTTGAATCTCCACTGAACTTAAACCAGGCTCTAGAAGGAGCTTTCTTGAAGAGATTCTTTGCATCATCTAATTCCCCATTTGTCTCTATGTCTTAAGAGTTAATAAAAAGGAATGAATCATTAATGTCCACCTTGTGCATGAATCTTAAAATAACTGTGCCAAGTAAAGAAAGTGAGATAAAAATGATTTCATACTACATAAATTCATGTATATACAACTTTAGAAAATGCCAATTAGCCTATAGTGACCAGGAGAAGATCAGAGCTTGTCTGGGGGTTGGGGGGGGATTGGAGAGCAGGAGAGATTACGAAGGGTATAAGGAGCCTTGAGGGGTATGATTATATTCATTAAAATAAAAATGGCCAGGTTTTTGTCACTTTGTCAGAATACATGAGATAATGAAAAGGAGGAAACATTGATTTTGGCTCACAGTTTCAGAAGTTTTAGTCCAGGATCCCTTGGCCCCATTGCTTTGGGCTTGTGGTGGCACAGCGTATAGTGGTGAGAGAATGTGGGAGAGGAAGGAGAACTATTCACCTCATGGAGGACAGGAAGCAGAGAGAAAGAGAGAGAGAGAGAGAGAAAGAGAGAGAGAGAGAGAGAAATGTGGCAGGATACCATAATGTGACAGGATACCACAAGAGGTCACACCCCCAGGGACCTAACTTCCTCCAATTAGACCCCCGTCACTTAAAGTCTCAACCACCTTCCAGTAGCTCCATAGGTTGATGACCAAGACTAACACATGGTCCTTTGGGAGACATTCAAGGCTCAAATAAGGGCCTAGAAGAGTCTATTGTCTCCAAATCCTGGGTTCTTCACACTATATTCTGTATCTTTTGTCTGTGTATTACTATTTGTCTTAGTCCATTTTCTGTTACTAAAACAGAACACCTAAGACTGGGCATAAAGAAAGGAGGTTTATTTAGTTCATAGTTCTGAAGGCCAAAGACTCCAGAATTGGGCAACTGCATCTACTCAGCTTTTGGCAAGGGCCTTATGCTGCTCCATGTGGTGGAAAAGTGGAAGAGAAGCAGGCACATGTGGAAGAGACAAAACACTAGGGGTAGACTTGTTTAAAACACCAACCTTCTCTTAAAATAACTAATCCAGTTCTGGGAGAGTGTGAACTCACTCACTCTCAAGATGGCATTAATCTTTGAGGGATGCACCAATATAAACCAAAAACCCCCACTCCCAACACTGTCACATTGAGGAATTAAGCCTCAATGTGAGTTTTTGTGGGGACAAACCATATTCAAACCATAGTTCTATTACTGACAAAATATCTTTAACAGAATCAACAGAAATATATGTTTTAACAAAGAACTAGTTCTACCCTGGTTTCCAATTGCTAGGAGTCTGATGAATTGGAGATTTACTTGGCCAATTTTTCTTCTCAAGGTCAAGCATTTCTGCAGTGCCTCACACAAAATGGCACTTCTCAGCTGCTTTCACACAAAAGCTCTGCTGCAAAGCCCTGTGAGCAGATGGGCCTCAGGGCCCAAGCCACCTCCCCTGGCTGCCTGTGTTGGGGGCACTGACACAGCGACTCTGGAGCCCCCAGAGCTCTGCCACCTCCTTGGGAGTCTTTATGCCCCTGGCTACTAATTAGAGAAAAGGAGTAACATCTAGACCCAGAACTATCGAGGTTAAAAGTGGATAATTTTCCCTTTGTTAAATATTTCCCTTTTTGTCAGTATGGTCTGCCCTCTGCATCCACGGGTTCTCATCCATGGATTCAACCAACCACAGGTGGAAAATGTCTGTACCGAATATATGTAGACATTTCTCTTGTTATTTCACCCTAAACAATAGAGTATAGCAACTATTTGCATAGCCTTTACATTGCAGTAGGCATTATAAGTCACCAAGATGATTTTAAGTCTCTGGGAGGAATGTGTGTAGGTTTTATGAATATATTATTCCATTTCACAAAAGGAACCTGAGCATCTTCAGATTCCAAAATCAATCCCACATGGACACCCAGAGACCATTGTATTCTCCTTTCAGCTGATATTTTTGGATGACCAGTTCCCTCTTTCTAGTACTCACAAAGTTAGACTTTCACTCACATTTCTCTTTCAGGATGAGCCCAGATTGGTTTCTACTTCATCTAACCTTCCCCATCTCCTTGGTTCTCTGTGGAGATTCAAGTCTCTTATACAGTGGTTTGGGGTTTTCATTTTGGAATCAAAGCAACCCAATTTAAAGAACTGGCTCCAAATGACATTGGATGAGTTAATATCCCTAAGCCTTAGCTTAGGTTTTTGATCTGCAAAATGGGAATCAAGCTCAAGCTCATATTATGAGAATAAAATAAGTTCATGCATGTAGAGTAGATTTAACCTAGCAATAGCACATGGTATATAACAAGTACTTAATAAATGCCAGACATTATAACTTGATGAATAGTAAGGAAAGATAACTGCGGAATTAAATAGAGTCATTATGAACACTCAAATTTAGTATTTCTCAGTATTAGATTATGGAATCTCATCTATCAAATTTATCTATGAGTTCATCACATTTGCTTTCTACAACCAACTTTCCACATAATGCTTTCTATAGAAATAAGGAGAATTTGTTGTTTGTGTTATTTGTTGCAACTCCTTGAACCACATTCCAATGAGAACTCTAGTCCTAGCCAAATGCCTCTTCCTTTGGGGGAATTTGTCAATACTGTTTAAAAAGCCATGACAGTAATAATTTTACATCCCAATATTAATATGTACTATATAACATATAGTATATTATGTATAAATATATATATCACAGCATGTTAATGAAGTATGCTAATACATTAATATCATATTTAATGTGTATGAATCTATTTTAATATCATATATAAACATATCATTTATAATATATTTATCTTTTATTAAAATTAATAACTATATGCATAGGAATAGGAAAGACAGAATGAATCAGACATAACTTTCCTGTGTTCATATATGAATACACCACCAGTGAAACTCCACATCACAAACAACCACAAGAATGGGATCCTAATTAGAATAAATTATATTCCATGGATTTATAATATGTCAAAACACACTCTACTGTCATGTATCTCTAAAAAGAACAAATTAAAAAAGGAAAAATAACTATATGCAATGACATGGCATGTCTGACATGGTTAATATATCTATCATTTTCCTTCATTATTATTTTCATTTTTACTTATGACTTATCCAGCTTCTTCTCTAAGATTAGTGCCAAAATCTTGAGAGCGAAGTTCTCAGAGGCTGGCATCATAAATAATTAAAGGTTCCTTGAAGTTACCCACTACTTGATATATCTGCCTCTAGAAAAAAATATTCTTCACTGTAATGCATGGTAATTTTCCAGAAGCATATAAATCTATATATAACACTCAAAGAGAGGCTGCCCCTTGTGGAAGACTCTCATAACTTGAGGTCGTGTCTAATCTCTGACAAAGTCAACAGGTGCCAGGAGCTGTCCCTTATTTGATTGGATTGTCCAGCAGAATGGGTTCCTCTCTCCACTACACTCTCCCTGCCTAACCTCAGACCTCCTTGAGTCAGATCATGCTCTGGTTCCTGTCATTCAAAAGAAGATGCACATAAGCATAGCTTTACATGAACCCAAGTCCTGGGGTAACACCAGATACAATTCTGGCATCTTTAGATCAGGCTCCTATCCAATGTGGCTTCCTATCCAACTGTTGAGTCAACAGGATTAAAAATACATAGATAACTTTAATAATGTATTTTTAATATGTATCTTTTATTTACTTGGTACATTGTCCACTATTTAACTGTGATTTGCTAATATTGTGACTGTAGTTAGTCATTTTCGGTCACCAAGTGACAATCGTGCTCTACTTTCATTAAGGTCTGTGATACTATTAATTAGGTACTAAAAAAATCACAGCCAAGAATCTTAAATTTCTTGTGGCAAGTGCTAGCAATTCAATTCAGGTCAGGTCAACTCAAGACTGTATTTTTGAGATTAGTTCTGACCAATTGAGAACGATCCCAATGTATAGAGATAGTATTAGACAACACTACCTACACAAATGTTCAACTACACTAAGTAATTAAGAAGAAATACCATATGAAATGAGCAGGGATCTCTAAATTACATAGACATTATCATCCCTTAGCTATGCCGTTTTCTGATTTGTGCTAACTTCTTATTTGTGTTTCTGTTAAAACCATTGCTTAGGCAGACAGTCCCATCCAATCAGACACATCATTAGTCCCTGTAAGTGCCTGACAGGAGCAAACTCCCAGCTGAGTTCATCACCACTTTTATTTATTTATTTATTTTTACCTTTTAGTCTGATTAAATGTTTATTAACTTCATGAGGCTAAAGATTTTCTTCCAGTGACAACCATTCTGTAGCCCAGGATGCACATACTGTACCTGACATTGCTCCCCATCTTCCCAGACCCTTAGCATGCCCTTTCCTCCATGCCTCTGAAGGAAGGAAGCCCCTTCTCAATTCCTCCATGGACTTCAAACCAAGCATCCAAACACCTGTCACAGGCTCTATTTAGAACAAATAATCGTTGTCATATTTTATTAGAAGAGTAGGAGAAATCCCTGAAGGAGATGCTGACTTAAGACCTACTCTTGGCCAACAAGGAGAAACAATTGGTAAAAAAAAAAAAAAAAAAAAAAAAGCTGAAAAGAAACTTGGGTGAGCTAACCATTTGCAGAAGTTTTGAGGTAGCCACGGAGCCCAGGAGTCAATGAGGAGGTGGGTACTCCAGTTGCTAAATAGATGGATTTCTGGATTTCATCCAATGGAGTAAGCCCATTGAAGGAAAAAAAAAACAAAAAAACAATGGCTCTGAAAATTAAACCAAATAAGAGGGATACAAGGGACCTTTCTAGTCCAAATTAAATAATCCTGATGAGGAGGGGATATAGAAAAAAATGTAAAAGGGACTTCGGAAATGAAATTAAATATGAATATAGATTATATTCATATCGTATCCTAGATTGATCCTAGAATGGAAAAGGACATTAGTGAGAAAACTAATGAAATTTCAGTAAAGTTTATAGTTTAGTTAGTAGTAATGTACCAATGTTAATGTCTTAGTTTTAATAAATGTGTCATAGTGATAGAGAATGCTCACATTACAAGAAACTGGGCATTGGGCATAGGAAAACTCTATGTACTATCAATTCTACTTCTCTGTAAATCTAAAGTGATTGCAAGCTAGAAAATTATTAAAGGAAGAGAGAGGAAGGACATTCTCCAAGGAGGAATGAGAGAGAGAGAGAGAGAGAGGAGGGGGAGAGAGAGAGAAAGAGAGAGAACCATATTATCTCATTACCTCGAGGTCAGGAGGCTCAGCTAAGCAGGTCATTTGTGTTGTGTTTATAACAAGAAGAGGAAAAAAACAGTGGATGGCATGCTGTGGGCAAACAACCTCAAAGAAGCTGAGCTCCACTTTGAGGGGAGGGTAGGACCAGTACTGTTTGAAGGAATGGATGGCCAAGACAGACAAGGAGATTGTAGAAGAGCAATTGGATGCTGTACATGATTGACAGCTCCCTGACCAGAATGAACTTCCAGCTGAGATGATCTGTGAGAAACAGTGAAAAAATGAGAGAAAAACCAGAAGACTTGTAGGAAACAGATGTGATGCTTCTTTGGAAAAATGAGAAGAATGCTGTTGCCACAGATTGTCTTTGCATTCTAGGAAAAATATTGACATCAGATAGGGATGTGAATGTTTAGAAATCACAGGCAGACAACATGGGATCACCCAAAAACAAGGGAGGCTGGACAAACTGCAGACCCCTTTTGGATAATGCTAGTAAACTGTTAGAGCAGGAGAGGGACATGGGCATAGTGTATCTGCATCTCTTGAAGACAAAGCTTTTCATTTTGTCTTGCTGGACACAGTGGATTTTGAGAGCTGGACAATAATACAGGCAGTGAATTTAGTACCCAGAGAGTTCAGATTTATCTGAAGAGAGCTGGTCTCCAGTGCTCAGATTACTGCTATTTTAATCAGTGACTCAGAGGAAATCATCGTGTTGATGTCAATTGTGTTTAGCTGCTTGCAATAGAAAGCCAATAACAATGGTTTAGCCAAGCAAGGTCAATTTTCTTTTTTTGGGGGGGGGGCACGGGGACAATTAACAAGACTGAAGAAAACAATCCACGGCTAGTCAATGCTTCATGGTGCTCTTAATGATATTTAAAAGTAAAAGGAATGAAATACAGTTATGCACCAAATAACAATGTTTTGGTTAAGGATAGACTGCGTATATAATAGTGAGCTCATAAGATTACACTAAATAGAGCTAAAAAAGTTTTTATCCAGTGATTGTAGCCATTGCTACATCATAGCACTGCATATTCACATGCTTGTGAGGATGCTGGTGTAAGCAAACCTACTGTGGGGCCAAGTCACGTTAAAGAATAGCACATATATTTATGTATGGTACATAATTCTTGATCATGGTAATCATTGGCCATTGTACTGGTTTACATATTTACAATACTATACTCATTATTTTAGAGTGTGCCTTTACTTATAAAAAATATTTCTTGTGAAACAGTCTGCTGTGTTCTGCTGGCAGCAACCTCATCCAGCTCACATTTATAGTCTCTCGAGTGCATCATTTTATCTTGTGCTTGATTTCATCTCAGGTTGCTTTTTTCTTCATAGTCGTAGGAGGACAGACTGTATGCCATACAGCCCAGGTGTGTACTTGGCTATGTCATCCAGGGCTTTGTAAATACGCCCTGTGATGTTTGCACAATGATGAGTTTCCCAAATGATGATTTCTCAGAAGATATGCACATCATTAGGTGATGCATGATTGTACCAATACCTGCTACAACACACATGAACATTAGAATATCATGCTAAGCAAACAAAGCCAGGCACAGAAATCTACATTGTATGAGTTCATTTATATGAACTGTCCAGAATGAGAAAATCTATAGGGATAGAAAGTAGATCAGCAGTGTCCAGGGGCTGGGGGTAGAAGATGGAGGAAGGAATGGGAAGAGGATATGTGACTTCCAGGGGGTATAGGATCTTTCTTAGGACAGATAGAACATCCTCAGGTTAGGCAGTGGTGATGGTTGTGCAACTTTGTGACTATACTATGAAACACTGATGCATACACTTCAAAAGTAATGGCTTGATAAATAAATAAATAAAAACAAAAATTTCAGAGAAAACTTCTCCATCTCCTCCCGCATGTTGCTGGTGGATGTGTTCCCTATATTGATTGTGGTGAAGGTCTCTTGTTTGCACACGCATGCCAAAACTTACCACATAGTATACTTTAAATATGTGAAGCTTCTTATATGTGAATTGTATCTCAATAAAGCTGTTTGGAAAAAAGAAAAGGGATTCAGGGCCTTGCCAGAGGACAGCAGGCCTGACCAAAGAGGATAGGGCTGGAGTTTGGTCTAAATGTTTTCTAAATGTCCTACCAACCTTGACAGAATACAGAATCAAAAATATCCAAATAAAGTAAACTCCATTGAGTCAGAGGGTTTTTGCTTTTTGCTTTTGTTTTTTGTTTCTGGCAGTGCTGGTGATGTGGCCCTGGCCCTTATCATGCAGGACAAGTGCTCTACCACTGAACTACACCCCTAGAGCCAGATTTTTGTTTGTTTATTTGCTTGTTTTTCAATATGTGCTACCATGGACATCCCAGATTCTGACGTTTATGCCCCTCCAAATTCTCATCTTGTGGGAAGAAATTTAAGAATGTTTTAGTTAGGAGGAGAAAATGATACATATTTGACGTGATGGATATGTTAATTAGCTTGATTCAATCATTCCACTTGATATAAGTATATCAGAGCATCACTTTGTAACCAAAAATACATACCATTATCATTTGTCAGTATTCAATGAAATTAACAACAACAAAAAAGAAAGGTAGGAACTCTAATTTTAAGAGGGCTTAGGTGACAGTTTTAGTTTTCATTTGTTTTTGCCTGCATGATGAAATAGGGTGAGGTGAGTAACAGGGGCATCAGGATGTAGTGTTAGCCTATTACATAAGGGGGACTTGAACCCAAGACTGTGATCCCACAACAGCTGATCTGATAACCTCATTGGCTACTAAGTGACTAATGAGAATCCAGTGTGGAAACTGGACAAACGGGTGATTCACATCCTAGGAGGGATGGACAGGGATGACCTGGAATTTAATTACACTACTAAGAATCATCCTTAATTCAGAACTTATAAATTGTTTATTTCCGGAATTTTCCACTTAATATTTTTGTACTAGAGTTGACTAAAACCATAGGAAGCAAAACTGTGGATGGGAATGCATAATTTAATGTCTCAAGAATGACTTCTTTTTTTTTTTTACCTAAGTAACTTTATTAAGGACAAGGGGGAAAAGCATGTTTTGTTTTTATTTTTTGTTTTTTTTTTTTTTTTAAAGCAACAACAAAGGCAGCCTCCAAATGAAGCATATTACCACTGTGACATTGTATCAACTCTTATCTCTTAATAGTAATTGCTTTAGTCCTGGTTGATACCTTCTATATTTCTTTGGAAGTTCAATTGACAGCTTTGTTTTATTTTACAATTTCATTTTTGTACATCTTTCAGATTTTTGGATGCAGTTTTTCTATAAAGTTCATTTTAACTTGAAAGTGTACTTTTAGTTTCCCATACTTAATTAGTAGACTGTTTGTGTGTTCACACGCACTATTTAATGTTAATAATGTATTGGCATACTTGTAAGAATTTCACATTGGAATCCATAGTGGGTATAAAAAAAAAAAAGGAAAATCCAACATCTTCCAATTTCCTTTTTTTTTTTTCTGCTGATTGAAGAGAGCTGCTGCCTTTTCTTAGCTCCTTGCACATGAGTGCTGGAAACTATTCTTGTAACCTCAGTCTTGACCCCTTCCTGGTGTAGTTTGAGGGTGGAGTATGTTAAATATTGCAGTCTCAGAGATCTGGAGTGCAGTCTTGTTGCATCAAGTCTGCAGCATCTGGTTCAGTGATGTGCCCTCTGATCCTGTGTTGTGGTTAGGTGTAGCTAGCCCTTCTTCCTGCTGGCAGTGAATACAAAGAAGCAGACCTGATAGGACTTGACAATGCACTAGATGCTCCACCCTCCTGATTTCTACTCTCCTTCTGTTATCTTACACTTAACTCTAATTTCAATTACTTGTATTTTCATTGCTTGTGTATAGAAATATAACTGGCTCTTGTATATTGACATTGCATTCAGTGACTCAATCATCTCACCTATTAGTTCTGGTAGCTTTTGTGTAGATTATTTGGAGTTTTCTCTAGGGATAGTCATGTCATCCAAAAATGGAAAATTTTTGTTTCTTCCTTTATTATTTGAATACCTTTTTTTTCTTGTCATATTTCACTGGCTAGGAAGTCTAGTACAATGTTGGCTAAGAGTAGTAAGAGCATACACTCTTGCCTTGTTCTTGGAGAAAAGGTCTTCAGACTTGGATCATTAAATACACTGTCAGTTGCAATCAGCTTTTATGTTTGTTTTGTTTCATTTTCAAATACCTTTTATCAGTTTGAGGAAACTAATTTTCATTCCTTGTTTGCTGAAAAGTTTTTATAATGAATGGTGGTTGGATTTGTCAAATACTTTCTCTGTGTCAACTGAGATGCTCATAAGCCTCTTGCTACAGTGAATGACATGGATTAATTTTTGAATGTTGAACCTCCTCCACTTAAACTCCAAACCTCTTCTCCATTTGAAAGCAGGGGCAAACATAAGTAATGTCCAAAGATTTTTTATTTTGTTTTTAATGAACATTGAAGATGATAAGGAGTAGGTAAAGCACTTAGCACAGCATATGACACATGGTAAGCCTTTAATAAGTTATAGTCGATATCATCATTTAATTACTAGCTCTTGCAAAAAGTATCCCACCCTCCACCTCTGCCCTAGGGCTGGGTTGTGTCACCCATGGATGTGCCTGCTGTGTGATTCTGGAGCATACAGGACACACCTGCTGCCTACTGGCTCCTGAATGTTTCACAACAACCTGGAATTCCTGCTGCAATGCTTTCTTCCATGAGATTGGTCTTTCTGGCACTAAGGGCTTTCCTGAATCATCCTTTAGGTGGCCCTACTGATGCACTCAGATCTGGAAGGTCTGACTGCCCTTATGGGCTACTTCCAGATCTGGGTTATTTTTTCCATCATCTGCCTCTTCTTGTCTCTGCTGACTCTATATGTCAATTAGGATGAATTTAACTGAAAATAATAGAAAATTCAATGCAAAGTCAATTCCTTAGCTCACACAAGCAGAAATCCAGAAGTAGAGAAGGCTTATGACTTCAGGGTTGGCAGATCAAGTGACATCACTAAGAACTGTGTTCTTTCACATCTCTTGTCTACAGTCCTCAGTGTCAATCTTATGCTAAAATTGGTTTGTCCCTCTCATGGGTATTGAATAGCGTTTGATGACAATTTCATCTACATGTTAACTTACATTCAGTGGGAGAGCTTCAGTCCTCCCAACTATAGAATAATAATCCTCCTGTCACTGTTCTTGGGAAGACTTGGTCACTTTCTCAATTATGACCAGTATTTATTACAATGGGATGTCATTCATGGATTAGCTTAGATCTGGGTTCTTAAACTCAAAACAGGGAAGAAAGATGAGTTAATGACAATTATCTGTTTTTTGTTTTTTTTTTTCAAATTCCTCCCATCCTCGGAACTAGAATCAATTCCCTAAATCACATTACTAGTGCCCTTGAGGACAGAGGGGAGAGGACACAAGTGGTCAGCCACAAAGCCCACTGCCCCACTCCATGCTGCATAACTTCACACTCTGTATGAGTCCTGTAAGCAGTCACTGAAAGAGTTTGAGTGGAAACTTTCATTTGTAGATTTAACTGAAAAAGTTATCTGGGTAAAAATTTTTACATTACCCAGAGAAGAAAAGGCAAATACTTCCCAATCAAGCTCATTCCTTTCTGCCAAACTTTATAGAGATTTTTATTCACTGCCTTCCTTTTATCTCCACCCTGAAATTTGGCTAGTATTTGAAGCCCTTCTCTGAGATGGATCTTTCAGAGGTTACCAGTATGGTCTTCATTGCTCAATTCAACATCATGTTTTCTTTACCTGGTCCAGTGGTTCTTAAACTTAGCAGCACTTTGGTGTTAACTGGGAAGCTTTAGAAAGTCTGGATGCCCAAGCTGTACTGGAAAAATTCCATTATATAAAAATCTCTGGGGGTGAAGCCCAAGCATCATTATTCTTTAAAACTCTCCAGGTAATTTCCATGTCAGCTGAGGCTGAGCCTCAATGAGTGGCCCAGACATTCCATATGTAATATCCATGGTGCCACTTCATCCTCACTTGCCCAGAACCACCTTTAGCACTGAATGTCCTGCATCCAGGAAGACTCCTAGGTCCTCATCAAACCCAGATAGTTGTTCACCCAATTAGCTCCTGTTTCAGTGGTTCTCCACCCTAGCTTCTCCAGATTGGGATCACTGAGAAGTTTTAAAAAACCTACAAATATGCTGGGGAGTGATACTGGACAAATTATATTGTTATTTTGTGTGTATGTATGAATATATAACAATAAATCCTATCAATATATACAACCATAATGCACCAATAAAACCTAGAAAAAAGAAAAAAGAAAAAACTACAAATAATCAAACACTACCCCCAAGAAACTCATTCAGTTATCAAGACTGGGGCCCATGTACCAGGTGTTTTTCTAAACTCCATACACGATTTTAATATACATCCCAGGAAGACAGTCATTCATCTATATCAGTGATTCTCAAAGTGAGGGTGCCAGACCAGCAGCAGTCTTCTTACCTGAGAACTTGTTAGAAATGACATTATTAGTTTCTACTGAGATCTACTGAATCAGAAACCTGCGGGTAGGGCTTGGCCATGTATTTTAAGAGCATTTAGGTGAGTACAATGAATGCTCAAAAGACCACTGATTCACACTATTGACCTGGCTTTATGGCACATTCTTAGTTTCAAGGTGGTTGCTTATTGTTGTTTTCTTTTGTTTTGCTCTTTCACATTATCAACCTAACAAAATTTAAAAACAATACTGAGAACAAAGACCATTCTTATCCTGCCTATAGCTCCTAGTACAGGATCTGGCCCACATTAAGCCCTAGTAAATATGTCTATTTAAGTGGTTTTCTCTTGAAATGGTCACATTTTATCAGAATGGAGTTCTGGCCCTGAAGTTTCTCCTCTATGCAGACTGAGTAGTTTTTGGATGCAGGGCAATCAGTACTAATCCCAGCTCTCTACTAGCAGGTGAGCTGCCTGTCATGCACCATGAAGGGAGCATTAGCAAACAGAAAACCTACTTCAAGGCCTTATATTATCCATGATAAATGCTCAGAGTTTTGAGAAAAAGACTGACTATAATCCCTTTAAAGTTCTACCACTTGCTAACTGATAAATATTTAAGACTTCTGTCCAAGAGTTTCTTCGTATGAAAGAAAAAAAATAATACTTACCTTTTACAGTTGTGGGAGGAAAATAAGTAATAATATAAAGTTTCATCTTCCAGTTCCAGCTTGTCTCTGAGCTGCTGGAACACCTTCAAACACCAGTGAACTCTCCCTAGTGTTTCAATATTCCTGAAAAGGAGTTCTAGTTGCTCCACAGCCCTACCAACACTTGGTTTTGTCCGTCTTTTTAATTTTAGCCAGACTAATGGGGTAGAGTCATATCCCATTGTGGTTTCTATTCTGATTTCCTGGGTGGCTAGTTTTTTTGAATATTTTATCATTTTTATACTTGAAAGCAAATGAAACAAAAGTCAGAACTGAATAAGTGACCTGTTGGAGATCTTTAATAACCTGATCCAAAAACTTTTTATGTTAGTGAATAGAGGTTCTTAACCCCACTGCCCCTGTGCCAATCTCAGTGGATATCTCTAGCCCTATGAAGTAAGGGAATAAACTGAAGGGCTCTCTTGTGTCTGGTGTGTGCCGTTATCAGGATAGGCAAACTTTGGTTGTTAGGTAAAACATCAATATGAGGAGTAAGGAAGACCAAGATACAGAGGCCAGTCCAATTTTATGGTAAACAGGGGTAAATATGAGCCTCGAAAAGGAAAGATGCCTCAGAATTTGGTGGTGGGTACACCAGGACTGTGGGGTTGACACGAGAGTACATCTTAAGGTGCATTAAAAGAAGGTCCATCTTTTCTTTTAAATGCCCAGGTATGTCTGTACTTTGGTTACAATGGTTTTTGCTAGGTGTTTCTGACCAAGTAGGTCAAATTGACCTTGTTAAGAGTCAGAGCTGAGTTCCTTCAGGGGTTCAGTCTTGGGAACTTGTGAGCAGCCTCTCAGCTCCTTTAGTGCCATCTGCTGGAATGGGTCAGGGTCTCCTTGACCATGTGGCTTCCCTTGGAAGCATCAGGGAGGTCTCGTACTCCAATGACCCTCCTCTTTTTTTTTGTTTTGGTTTTTTGCAGTGCTGGGGATTGAACCCAGGGCCTTGTGCTTGTGAGGCAAGCACTCTACCAACTGAGCTATATCCCCAGCCCCACGACCCTCCTCTTTGTAGCATGTGCACTGGTCAGCTTTCTGTTCTCTAGGGTCTCACTGATCATGTGGCCCAGAGTTGCAAGTCCTTATAGAGTCTCCTTGTTCCCTGGGCTCAAGCTGACCTAAGAAGGTAAGAGCCATGTGTTGGTTATTTCCTTTCTTTGCCCTTTCATTCCTTAACGTTAGTATGTAAGCTTTGTTCTCAAACACCACCAAGCCAGTTTCACCAGTCTTAAAGTAAGAGTACTGGGTTTTCCCTTTAATGGCTATAATTTTACATTTATTTTACCCCTTTTATTATTTGGGGTCAGTATTAGTACTGGAAGTTAGATTTACATCCTGTCCTATAGATCATGATCTATAATTTCAAATTAATTGAGGTTTTTATATTATGTTATACTTCTGTAAGGCACTAACAGGTAATTGTTAAAGTTTACAAGGAAAATACAAAATGAAATTAACAAGAGTAAAAACATATTCAGTCTATATAATAGCTATGAACTAAGAAACATAATTTTTATAATTCCAAATCTTATTTCAAATTTCAGTTTTGAAGAGCACCAGCTTAGTAAAATGCTCTTCTAAATCTGATATTTTGAAGATTTGCATACTTGAAAGATATGAACATGTAAAATGTAGTGTAATACCCTAAAATTACAGTTGTTGTTTAACCATGGTTATAAAAACCCTAATTTCTTTAGGACTAGTTTTCCTGAAACAATCCTTGTGATCCTGTAACATGTACAATCAGAAAAATGAGAAATTACACTACATTTATGTATGATTTATCAAAATATATAAATACATTCTACTGTCATGTACAACTAATTAGAGCAAATAAAAAAATTTTACAAGAGGAGTAATTGGAAAAAATTCAGATATTTCATAAGGATTGTTTCAGAATGTGAATTTAAAAAGGGATCAATAGCTAGGAAAGAGATATAAGAAGGTTCTAGGTATGGAAATTTGTTTTAGTATGACACTAGAAGGAAATATTTCTGGATAAGAAAGTATTTTCTGTGGCAAAGTAAAAAGTTGTAGAAAAGAGAGACAGACCTCAACTGATCAGTGATCCTTTATTAAGCAGTGGAGGGGCACATGTTCAAGAGGAAAATGGATACTGGCTACAAGAAGGGTCTGAGTTTTCTAGGGTTTAGCAGGACCACATCATGGGAGGGGTCTGTCAAATACTTTTGGTGGGCAGGGAAACTTCGGCAGATAAGGTTGGAGTCCATAGTGTCCTCCTCACCTACCCCCAGAGTTTGTAAGTTTCTACCTCCTTCAATACTGGATATTTGTCTGTCTGCTCTTATAAAGTTTCTTAGAGTCATTTGCCCATTTAAAGTATTTGTCTTTTTGCTAAGTTGCAAGAATTCTTTCCTTTTTGGTCACAAGTTCTTTCTCAGATATATGTGTTTTGGATGTTTCCCCCACTCCATGTCTTGACCTTTCGTTTTCTAAATGGGGCATTTCAAAGAGCACAAAATTTCAATTTTAATAAAGTCTAATTTATTAATTTTCCTCTAAGGTAAAATTTTTTGTGCCTTATGTTTGTTTACTATCACGGTGACAAAATGCCTCAGATCATCAACATATAAGGAGGAAAGGTTTTTTTTGCTTAGGGTTTCAGAGGTTCTAGTCTGTAAGTCACTTGGCTCCATGGCTTTTGGGCCATATGGAGGAGCAGAGATGTTCTCCTCAAGCCACCTTTATCAAACGTTAATTGGCTGTATGAAATATGAGTCTCTTTCTGGATCCTTTCTGTTCCATTGACGTATGGGTCAAATCTTACGCCAATCACCATACTGTATTGGTTCTTGTAATTTTATAGTAAGTCTCAAAATTGGGAAGTATGAGCCCAGGTCTTTTGTATTTTCATATAAATTTTAGAATTTGCTCATCACTTTTTAGGGGGAAAAAGTCAACTGGGATTGTGTTCATCTGGAAATCAGTGTGAGGGGAAGTGGACATCTTAGCACTCCATGAATAGGATATACACATTTCTATTAACTTAGAAATGTTTTTCATTTTCTACCTAGAGGATAGGCACATGTTTTGTCAAATTTATCCATAGTTCATGATTTTTTATTCTATATTGAATTGTATTTTCAAATTATTTTTTCAATATCCATTGCTAGAATGTAGAAATACAATTAGATTCTTATGCAATTTTTATTTGTTCTTTTTAGTTATACATTATAGTAGAGTCAATGTTGACATATTTATACAAACATGGATATATCTTATTCTAATTAGAATCCTAGTCTTGAGGATGTACATGATGTGGAGATTCATGTGGTGCATTCATATATGTACATAGAAAGGTTATGTCTGATTCATTACATTGTCTTTCCTATTCTTATCTCCTCCCCTTTCCTTTATTCCTCTTTGTCTAATTCACAGAATATCTATTCTTCCTCTCCCCACACTGTTGTGTTAGCATCCACATACCAGTGAGAACTTTTGATCAATGCATATTGACCTAGATAAAATTATGTCATTCCAAAAATGATAGCCCTATTCTTTTTTCTCTGCACATTTTTCCTTTTTCTTCTCTTATTGCATTGCTAACAGTTTCTATGCAATGTTGAATGGAAGTAGGAGTGGACATTCTTACTTTGTTTCTGATCACAGGGAGGAAACATTCAATATTTTACCATTAAGTATAACGCAAACTATGGGTTTTTCAAAGATGTCCATATTAAACTGTGAGAGTACCCTTCTATTTCTTGTTGTCTGGAAATCGTTTACTTTATGGATCATGAACAGGTGTAAATTTTGCCATGTGTTGGAGTAATGATAGATACTTTCACATTTATCCTGTTAAGGTAGCTAACTACCTGTATTGGTTCTCAAATGTTGCAATAACATTCTATTCAAAATAAACCTCACTTGATCATGATGTCTTACCTTAAACATTGCCAGATTCAACATGTGCTAGGATTTTACGGTGGGCTTTTGCATCTATGTTCACAAGGGATATTGGTCTATAGTTTGTTTTTTTTCATGTAAGTTCTTTGTGTTGGCTTCAGGATTCTTTCAGATTCATAAAATGCATGACAATTCCTTTCTCCTATTTTCTAGAAGACCTAGTGTCAGATGGGTATTAGTTATTCCTTAAAAGTGGCATGACTTACCCAGGAAACTATCTCAGGTTAGAGTTTTCCCCGATGGGAGATTTTAGATAACAAATTAAAATTATTAGATAGGCATAGGCTATTCTTATGTATTATTTATTCTTGATACAATTTTCAAAAGTTGTTTTTCAAGAAATGTTTCCATTTTATATGATATGTACATTGTAGATATAAAGGTGTTTGTCATATCACCTTTTTATAATTTTGATGTCTATAGGATCTCTAGCACTAGTTGGTCTTTTATTTTTTCTATTGATCATTTGTGCTTCCCTTCTCCATTAGTGTTTCTAGGGCTTTGTCAAGTCCATAGATCTTTTCAAAGAACAATTCCCAGTTTTTTGAATTTTTCTTTATTATTTGCTTTCTATTTCATTGGTTTCTGGTTTTTTTCTAATTCACTTAATTTTAATTTGTTTTGTTTGCTTTTGTTTTTGTTGTTCTAACTTCTTAATGTGAAAACTCAGCTCATGATTTTGAACTTTTTTCTTTTCTAATACAAACTTTTAAAGCTAGAAAATTCCTTCTCCATGCTGTTAACTACATTCCAAAAATTTTGATGCCACATGTTTTCATTATTATACATTAAAAAATTACAGTCACCCTTCCTCTTATCCACAGGGGATACATCCAAGACCCTAGTGGATGCCTAAAATGGTAGATTGTACTGAATCCTATATTATATATATATACTATACATATATGTTATATATGTATGTATATATATATGTATGTACACTCAAATATATGTAGTTTTTCTATATATATATATACTCATGGTAAAGTTTAATTTATAAACTTGTAAAATATGAAATTAACAATAAAAACTAATAACTGATAGTAAAATAGACCAATGATACAGTATAGTGTAATAAAAGTTATATGAATGTGGTCTTCTCTCTCCCATCTTATTGTATTCACCCTTCTTTTTATGATGCCAGATGCTTCAATGCCTATGTGATGAGCTGAATGGAGGTGAATGACTAAGACATTGTGATGTGAGGGTTATTTGAACATAATTAGCATCGCTATACCATGACAGTTGATAACCAAGATGGCTACTAAGTGACTAACAGGAAGGTTGCACAACGTGTATTGTGATACACTGGACAGAGGGATGAGGACAACACACTATTCAGAGCAGCATGCAATTTAAAACTTACTAATTGCTTCTGGAAGTTTCCCATTTAATACCTTTGGATTGCAGTTGACTGCTATGTAACTGAAACTATGAAATGTGAAACTGTGGATATGGGGGAATGAGTACATTTTCTGATTTCATTAAGGATTTCTTCTGTGATTGATGGGTTGTTTAGATGTGTTTTTAATTTCCAAATATTTGGAAATATATTGTAGGTATTTTGTTTATATTTGATTTTGAATTTAATTCTGTGGTAGAGGACATATTTTGTAAGATTTTAAACTTTGGGCAGTTTTTGACTTATGTGATAGACCAGCATAGGATCTAAGTTAGAGAACATTCCACAATCCACATGCCCTTGAAGGAAAAGAATATGCATCTTCTTTGTAGTGTCCTGTACATATTATTTAGTTTGGTGCATAATGTTGTTAAATTCTTCTATTTCTTTAGCATTTACTTTTAAAAAGAAATGTCTGTGTTATTAGTTTCTGGAGGAGGGTGCCCCAATTTCCCAGCATAACCAGGACTTTTACATTTCTCCCTTTACTTCTGTCAATTTTTACTTATTTTTTCAGCACTGGGTTACTTGAGACAGTTATGTCTCCTGATGAAACATCTTTCTTTTTTATCCCCATTAGAACCTGGTCCCCAGGAGGCTGAGACTTGGTATGTTTTGAAGAGAACAGTGCCAGCCACTTAATAGATATCAGGAAGCTGTTAGACAGACGCACCCATACCTGAACTCATCTTCCCAGAAACCCTGCCAAATTGTTATCATAGATGAAGAAAAAGACCTAGAGAGGGTAAGACACTTCTCCAAGTTGCTTCTATGCAGTTATTCCCCTTTCCTTCTCAGCATTTCCCTTGGGTGAGTAATGGTCGTGAATACCGGGCCGTGGTGCTGAAAAGAGGATAAATGGCATTCATTTACAGCCGCAAAGATGCTGACCTCCTCATTATTCTCTGCCTCCTCTGTATGCCCCTAATCTCTACACAAATATCATTGTAGATATTATTGCTAGGGCTTCCACTCACATTACTACCCAGAGTTAGACACTCCTAGATATGCCCAGAGCTCTTCTCAGGTTCCCTAGGCATAAATAATAGGGCACTACTTCAGTGATCTGAACTTCTAGCCAACTCTCTGGCATTATGTAAATCAACACAAAAGCATTTAAAGTCAAAAGTTGTTGAATGGCAAATGGAATGTGAATTGTGAACCAGAGGTCCTTCAACATCTCAGAAACTCATCACCTACCAGAGGCTGATACATTTTCTGGGAACACTACGCACTGCGAGTTTGCAGATATGCTCTCTGTTGGGTGGGCTGAGGTTGGACAAGGCCCAGCCCCCTCCAGTTCCTGAGTCCAGGGCCCTAGGCCTTGGTGATTTTCCCCAGGAAAGTTCAGGGCCTGCAGTGGGAACACAGATGAGATGGGAGCTCATCTGCAAAAGAAAGCCTTCTTTGAATTTTGCTGCCAGCTTAGAGTTGGCTAAGGCCATCTGTGGTGGCTATACAGTGTGATAATTGGCTCTGAAGCTGTCTCCCTGAGCTGGTTTGTGGCAGACAGGCAAGACAGCCAGCCTATGATCTGACTAAGAATTACTCTCAGGACACAGCAGAAACCATCTCCCTCTTATTTAAAAAAAAATTTAAATGGGGAAGATGATAAGTTTCAGGGAGGGTCAGGAGGAAGGGGATGTAAGAATGTGATGGTTTTAAGTGTTAAGGGTTTCTAATTTTTAACAATCTCTGACCATGACAAAAGCAATAAAAGAATACTTTTAATAATCACTTTGCTGCTTTTTTTTTTTTCAGTCAGAGAAGTCAATTGCACAGTGACAGTGATCCAGCATCATCTCCAAGCACCCCATTCTCAGTCCTCCCCCTGGCAGCCTGATCCAGGCTGATTGAGGGGTTACTGGCCGCTTTTCTGCTGTTTGGCTAATATGGGGCAATGCTGACAGCTTCTCTCTAGGATTAAGAGCACTTGTTAGGATGGCAGGGTGAGGTTTAGGATTGGGGCCAGGGAGGCAGGGAAAGCTTGGCAGCAAATTCTTTTAAAGATTAGAAACAAGTCTCTCCATACTGTAATCTTCACAGTGTTTCAGGGGCAGTGAGGAAGAGAAGAATCCAGAGAGAAATTGCTTTTGAAAGAAGTAAAACTGGGCCATAGCTTTGTTTGTGGGAAGGTCAAGTACATGGAGGAAACCAGAAAGTCTTGCAAAACAAGCCTGGTACCTGAATGTGGCCACCCTGTGAGATCCCGTGCACCGTGCATGGGGGCCTTGGAGACAGACAGCTTGCACAGAAGCCTACAAAAGTCACGTGGAAGTCCCTACCTGGACTTCATTTCCTGTTCACTTAAAGTGAACCAAAGTTACATTAGGAATGTTCTGTCTTCCTTGATCTAAAGACAAGGAGTTCTGTTTACTTTCACCCTAAACAAAGAGCCTCCTCTTTCATGTTTAGTTGGAAGGAGTCATCCCCGAGTTGCTAAATATCACATAAATCTCATGAGTTGATGGAAAGTCAGGAACTTGAAGCCCTTTGCCAACTCTTTGCAACCAAGACTCAAAAAAAAAAAAAAAAAAAAAAAGGCTGTTTTCACAACTCTATCATGTCTTCTCTGTGTACAAAATGGACTTAATAAAATTTCTTTTAATAACTTGCTGAGAACATACAAAGAGCTAAATATACTTTATAATTATAATCATTATCTGAATTAATCCTTACAGTCCTCTACAGTGGAATGAGGAAAATTAAATTTTCCCCTAGAAAGAGAATTGCATTTATTTAGAAAATGTAGCTTGAAGAATAGCTGGGTTAGAAGGTAGAGCCCTGAACTCCCCAGGAATGGGAGAGGACAGGGAAGAACATTTCTGTAGAAAATGGGAGAAGAAGGACAAATGAGAGAGGGGGAGAGAGGAGAGAGAGGGAGAGAGAGAGAGAGAGAGAGAGAAAATACACAAAAGCACACAAGGCCCCTTCCCATATCCCCAAAACGTTCAGAAAATTCTCCCTAAATCTTAAAATACTTCATGTGAGTAGATTCCTGCTTTTCCTTTTGTTGCAAAATTGTGAAGGCAGCTGGGCACAGTGGTGCACGCCTATAATCCCAGCACTTGGGAGGCTGAGGCAGGAGGATCACGAGTTCAAAGCCAGCCTCAGCAACTTAGTGAGGCCCTAAGCAACTCAGTGAGACCCTGTCTCTAAATAAAATACAAAATAGGGCTGGGGATGTGACTCAGTGGTGGAGTGTCCTGGTTCAATCCCCAGTACCAAAAAAAAAAAAAAAAAATTGTGAAGGCAAAGTGCCATAATCAGAGTCTTATGACATTTATACATTTATTTATTTATTTACTTACTTACTTATTTATGTAGAGGGGATTGAACCCAGGGGCACTTCACCACTGAGCTACATCTCCGGTGTTTTTTATGTTTTATTTTGAGACAGGAATTGCTTAGTTGCTAAGTCTCTCTAAGTTGCTGAGGTTGGCCTTGAATTTACAATCCTCCTGCCTCAGCCTCCCAAGCTGCTGAGATTGTAGGCATGCACCACTATGATAAGAACAAAGAGGCTTTTGAGCATGTAGGGAAGTGACCAATGAGGGATCCCAAGGAGGTAAGATATGGGGCTTCACAGAAAGAATGAAAAGACCCTTTAGACACCATAGGGTTTGGAAGGTGTGTGTGGGCCAAATTTACCCAGTTCTCTGAGGGGTACAGAGGCTTCAGAAAGACTCTGGGAACATATCCAGGTTAGGTGCTTCCTGTTTTGGGTCATCTGCACTTTTGAGCATCCTTTTTGTGTTCGGGCCTCCCTCACCTAGATGTCCACCTACCCCAAAGTTAGAAGGCAGAACACGCTTTCCTGGATTTCTCCCTTCCTCCCATACATCCAGGTGCTGGCACCCGGCCTGGGCTCAGTGGATCTGAAACACATCCATGAGACTTCCTCTTAGATGTCAATGACATGAAGAGGAAAGTGCCATGCACAATCAGTCCCGGAGAGGGTAGACAGAGATTTGCAGGTTCCATTGGTGGGACAGACTGGCAATGCCATTTGGGTAAAGTTGCTCTCTGAAGAGCATCCCAACCTGAATCCCTTATGCCCATCTAAGATGATTCCAGGAGGCACCTGACAGCCCTGAATAAGGTTCTTTTCTGCTTCAACCAGCCAGAGTAGGTGTTATCAGTAGTCATTAAGAACCCTCTCTCATGCACCATCCACATTTTATAGATGGAGAAAACAGCTGGGACAGTTTCAAAGCAAGGTCTCATGACTCCTATTTGCAAAGCTGAAATTGAAGAAAAACTTATCTGACTCCATAGCTCAGCTCTCTCCACCAGGACAGCAGTGAGGACAAACAGGAAAAGGCAGGTTGAGTTCTTCTGCACAAGGAAAGAAGTGAACACCTTGGCTTTTGTCCTGATGCCATCGGCAGCATAAATCCTATGTGGCAAGGCTGCCTCTCCTCTGGGGGGACTGTGTCATCTCAGTGGCTCCTCACACCACTTGAGTGCAGAAGGGAAGAGCTGAATAGCTCCTGGCAGGCTCTTCTTCAGGGAGGATTCACGGCAGGTGCAGTCTGAGTCCAGCTGGCTCCCCCGTTGAGACCACTGGATGGCAATCTAACAATTCATCTCCAACTTTTAATTATGGAACATTTCAAGCACATACAAAAGCAAAGATAACAGAATAAACCTCCATGTGTCCACTACTCAGCCTCAGCGAGGATCCACTCTTGGCCAATCTCTTTTTATCTGTATCCTCAATTTAGGATTATTTTGAAATGAATTATAGATTTAATCAGCCTAGATTTAATAATTTTATTTATTAATGAATATTGTGTATATATCAAACATAAAGTGGTATCATTATTCCACCTAAAATTAATAATAATTTCTTAATAGCATTAAATACTTGGTTTGTGTTCAAATTAGCTGATTTGTCTCATGTGTATTTTCAAAGTTTGGTTGAACCAGATCCTGTTAAACAGGTTGCACCGCTGCTGCCTGCTGGCAGAGACTAGGTGGTGTCTGTAGACTTTCACTGTATAGTGTCCCCTCTTTCTCTTTCTTCCCCCCTTGCAGTGTAATTGTTGAAAAATGAGTTTGTGTGCCTGATACAGTTTTCCATAGTCTGACTGATCCCATTCTTATAATGTTATTGGGCACATTGGGCCCCATTTTACCTGCAAACTGGTAACTACACTTAAAAGCTTGCTCAGATGTAGGCAGTTGTTGGGTAAGACTGCAGAAAGGGTCACATGAGGTCTACTTGTCTCTTTTTGAGTTGTTAGCAGCTATTCCTGATCATTGTGTGGATATGCACTCTCAGAACAATGTCACCTCCCAGAGGGAGACCAGCGTTTAGGAGGCAAAAATTTCTTAATATTTTAAAGTATGAGTCACTGATATACATATTGGTTTATGTGGTATATGTACTACACAAATAATATTTATGTAATATATTATCATAATAATCCTATATTAATTATTTAGTATATAATATTGCATACATGTATTATATGTTATATATGATTGTATGCAATAATATACCTTACATTAGAAGTATATATGTATATTTTTTAAGATGGGATCTCATTATGTTACCCATGTTGGCCTCAAACTCATGATCTTCCTGCCTCAGTCTCCCAATGAGTAGCAGGGATTATAGGCTTGTGCCACTGCACCCAGCTTTATATTCTATAATTACTTGTTATTCTGTGAACAGATGTGCAGTGTATTGTATCTGAGGTATTAAAATTCTGTGGTGTGGATAATTAGGGAAAAAGTGCCTGTAAAGTGAGAAACTCTGGTCTATGTCTCTTAATTCATTAGAGATGACATGCACCTCCTGGATGAGCCAATGTGATTATGTAGGAGCAGCACTTATAGGGCAGTCATGGAACCTAAGCTGTGGTGAAGTAGCACTGTTGTGAACTTGCACCGTGGTTAACCTGATTCACATTCAGTGATACGATGTGTGCTCTGGTTTGGATCTGGACTGTGCCCCAAAGACCCACGTGTCGAAGGTTTCTTCCCCAGTATGGGAGGTGATAGAAACTTGTGGGAGGTCCTTAGATCACTGGAGGTGTGCCCTTGAAGAGGACTGTGGGACATGCCTCTTCTTTCTCTTTTCTTCCTTACCATGAGGTGAGCAGTTTGCTCCACCCTCCAGAACCTCAACCAGAGGCCCAAAGCCATGGGTCCACCTGATCTTGGACTGAAAACTCCCAAACTCTGAGCCAAGATAAACTTTTTTCTTTATAAGTTAATTATCTCAGGTATTTCATTTTAGTAATGAAAAACTGGATGACACATGTGTGCACATGGTGAAGTAGCCAGGAGGGGTAAGCAAATTTCCTAAATGGTAGTGATTCAGTGATGTCATTGTTTCAGAGATGTCAATCTCCAAAGGAGGGGATCTCTGCACACTCCAATTACTGGATGCTACACTTTTGGGTGGGGATGGTTTTGCTTTGAGGCTGGAGAATTCTCTATGAAACTTGAACAGAGTCTTTGGTCATTGAATCAAAGACTGGTGAAGGATGAAAGTGGCTAAATGTCTGGTGGTCCTTGAACGTGTTCTCATCTAAAGGAAGCAAACTGACCTGAGGGAATGGTTGGGTCTAAGAGTTCCTTATTCCAAGTAGAGTGTGCTCAACTCTTCGTTGGACCCCCTTCTAGGGACTGGAATACTGTGGGGACAGGGCAGACAAAGGTCATGCCTAGAAGATTCCATATCAAAGTAAAATATGCTGTTGTATGTGCTATTAAGTAGGTCATCTGATTTTATTTCTTTTAAATATGAGATATGCAGGTGAGTTATACAGGTGTACTTACCCTGAATTAAGAAGTATATCGAAGGGCCAGGCTTTGCAAATGGACAGGCCTGGGTTCAGCCCTCAGCTCTAACATTTCAACTGTGTGACTTAGGCAACTTGTACTTTTCTATGGTGCATTTGCTCACCTGTGATTTGAAGACAATGCCACTCCAATAACAGGATTGTTGCTAAGGTGTGAATGGGTCTGTGTGGGCAAGGAGCTCAGTCTAATACCTAACATCTACTAGACGCACAATAAATAATAGGCTCATTTCATAATTCAACAGACCTATTTTTTCTACTGATTTGAAATGTGAGTCAGCTTTTTAAAGGAATATCCATTAGATGAATGGGCTAGCAAATGTGGAGAGGTGGGAGTTTTCTTTTTTCAATGACAGAATAAAAACGGGCTGAGGATTACATTGACCCACCAGTTAATAGTTAATACTCCCATTTAGGGTACAGCTTCCATGGGGATGAAAGAATGGTGATCACGGGGACACTGAGCCCTCTGCACCTGTGGCAATGGCTCTAATCCATCTCAGCTCTTCCCTCTGATCCCAACATAGTCCTGGAATTTTTTTCTCACACTGTCCAACTGACTGGCCTTGCATGAGTGCTGAAGCTGCCTGCTACCTCTGACCTAGACAATTCCACTGGTGTGAAATCTGCTCGTTCTTTTAAGTTATAGGGTTTTTTTTAAAAAGGGCAGCTTCACAGAGTTCTAGAATCTAAAACATGTGGCAACTCTATGGGACTGTAAAGGTGAATGAAATGACTCACCCACTTTTCAATAGACATTTGTATTTCTACAACTGTCCTCACAGGGATAACCACTTGGGGGAAACAAGCCACTTCCCTGTGCCTGTTTTTTTAGTATATCCAAAGCCTCTCACTGACTCTCCTTCAACCCAGCACAGAAGGTATATGTTACTTATGAAGGATTAGAATTTATTGATTTCATGCATGATTCAATCTAGCCATGTTTAATAGCTTTGCTATTAAGTTATTTGTTTTGTTTTGTTTTAAATTAAACCAGGAAGGCCAATGAATTCCCAGGTGTAAAGGTTTAGACTGGCTTCAGCCTGTTGTGACACTGGGTTATAATCAGCAGAGCAGTCTTTACCAGGATACAGAATGCTATCACGTCTTCAGATCTCAGAAGCTCACAGACACATGGGACCTGCAAAAGGTGGGTCAGATTCAAGAACAAGTGTAACAACTGGGTCTAACCATGCCCTTCCTTTCTCATGAATCTTTCAGCACTCCAATTCCTAGTGATTTAAAGTTCAAAGTTAGAATATGCTTTGATTTGAATGCTTTTGTCCTCTCAGAATTTCATATGATGGAAACTTAATCCCCGGTGCAACAGTGTAGGTAGTGGAAAATTTGGGAAGGCTTATGCCTTCATGAATGGATTAATGCTGTTATAAAAGGGCTTGTGGGAATGAGTTCTGTCTCTTCTGCCAACCACGGACAGGATGTTTCCCCCAATTGCCCTTCTATCTTCTATTATGTGAGGACACAGAAAGAAGGCCCTCACCAATGGCTGGTGCCTTGATCTTGAACTCTGTATCCTCCAGAACTGTAAGAAATAAGTTTCTTTCTTTTTAGGTTTCCCAGTCTCAGGTGTTTTGTTATAGCAGCACAAATGAACTAGGATAGCATTACAAGGTCCATCAGAACATTTCCTCTGTCCATCTTCTTGGTCTCCTCTATGGTCCTCTTTTCCCTATCTGAGGCTTGCTCACATGCCTTAACTAATCCTTTCCCTGAATCTGCCATGTTCTTCATGGTTTGGTGCCCTCATACCTTAACCAATGGTCTAGAAGGCCCTTTGTCCTCACACATAGTGAATTCCTACTTGACCTCCTGTCTGAATCTTTTCCTGATCTGCCCTGGGCATAGTCGTTCCCTTCTTAGTGATCCAGTAGGATCTGAAGTGACCATCTCCCCCAAGGTATACTTCTTCTCTTGGTGCCAGAGATGGTACTCTTGAGGCTAGAGAGACTTGGCCAACCTTTGTTAACACACCAGTGCCTTTAGCTGGCATAGATATGGAAACATTGCATCCACACCAGAGTACCTGTTACATTCAAATTAAGATGACCAAGTAAATGGATCCTCGATCATAATAATATTGTTAGATTATGCCAATGCTTCCCTAATTTCACTGAAGAAATTCTTATTGATATTGTCTTATTCTTGTATTTAAAAATAAAAATGAGTATCCTATTTTACAGATTCTACTTAAAGGGTAGGGGTAAAAAGCAGGGCTGGAGAATGTTCTAGGAGATTGATAGAGTTAACAAGACTTGGGTAACTGCCCCAGTCTTCCACAGAGAGATTGTGGCAAATAGTGGGAAATGAAGTTCCCAAGTCGGGTTTTAGATTTATGTTAGATGTTGCTGTATTTATAAATGTCTTGAGACATTCATACACTGAAGTTTGGCTCCCAACCTCTATTCACTCTTCTAGTTTTCTAATAGAATACCAATTTTCAGGGAGAGGCATTGGCAATGTGCCAGGCATCAGTCTTAATTTATCTAAGTCAATTACAGCAACTGCTCTGTGCCAATGTTCTCTCTAGGCTTGGGCTGTGAATCTCTTCAAGCCAATAGAATGCAAGCAACGTATTCAGGACAGAAAAGGGGGTTGGGGCAACCATTTTTTCTTACAGGATGAAAAAGGGGGGATGCTTATACGTTGGGTACTGTTACGTGCAGACCCCTTGCTGAGAGCTCCTATAAGGATTATGTGATCAAGTAGGGGAACATCCCCCACACCATGAGGTGAGCAAGACTAGGAAGATTAACACTGAGTCTTTGATATCACGATGGAGCCTAGGGCCATCAATGAACTAAACTTGGTGCCATCTATTCTGGGACTTCTTGTTATTAGATAAGAAATGTTCTTGTATTTTAGGCTATTGAAAGATGAGTTTTCTGTTGCTTACAATCAGATACCTTCTAACTGATCAGGGGCTGAAGTCCCTTGGAAGACCAGATCTAGGGAGAAGAGTTTCTGAAAAAAAGAAGTTAGGGTATTCATGATCTCAGATCTGTGTTACTATATGGAGTCCAGAAAGAAAGTTTGTTTACCCTTGACTCTCAGGGAGAGATGGGGTTAGTGAAAGGAGTCTGAGAGGTGAGGTGGAATATGTGGCTCTTTGGGAACTGGGGGACATTAAGAATCACATGACTTGGTAGGAATCTTGATTGTGCCCTGAAGAATTGAAAAAGGCTTGGGGTGAAAGGGTTCTTTTGGACTTTTAATGATCCCATGTTCAAAGACCCTAACTCAGACCTACAAACCTTACAGGGTAGATGTGTATGACTGAAGAGAGACCCACTATTCCCACCTTGCTGAGGAAGGATGGAGACAGCAGGTGGGGATGTAGCAGAGGGCAGGATGCTGCTGGAGGCCAGTGATCTTTGCTAGAGGAAAAGGATAAAGAACTGAAAGCACAGTGGAAACTCAAGTTAACAGTAGAGATATCAGAAAATGTATAGTCTGCAAGGAGACAAGGAGGAACTAGGTTGTATAAATGAGAATTTACATTTTTCATATATTTTGTACATGTGTGAATGAGAGTTTGGAATACCAGTTGAGCAATATCACTGCAATTTGAATGGGCTATCTGTCTTGGTTCAGGATTTGTTTATTCGGAAGTCAAACTTGAACAAGGAGAGGGTCCCTGAGGAGCTGGCAGAGATGTTCCAAACTGTCTCCTCAGCTTGGTCAGTTAATACCCCTCCACTCCAGCCCTGGTACCTCACCTAGAGAGGGCTGTGGGCATCCACAACTTCCTCCTACCCAGCCTATTTATGTTTGTGATCCACTGCCAGCTCATCAAGTACACTGGTTTTGAAAAATTATAGCCTCTAACAGTACGCTGAACATCTAGTTGGCATTCAATGAATACTCACAGAATGAATGAGAACCACAGTCAATTTAATATCCATCACAAGAATAAATAGACACAAGGAAGGTTGACTTTTAAAATACTTAATGCATTGGTTCCTTGGTTTAGAGATGTGGGTGAGATGCCTCTGACTGTGTCTCACGGATTGGCATTTGCATTATTGGGTTGTGGTTGTTAGTTGGGTTTTTGCCTCCCTCTAGGTTGCCTCTCCTGGGAAAGCTGCTTGGATGAATCTTTGCTACTCAGGTTTCTGAGACACTTAGGAAGGGAGAGCAGTGTTTGGGAAGATGGCGGGGCTTTCCAGAGAACATTTTGTTTGTTTTTATCTAAAGTAAAGATCCCCCACTCTTTCCCTTCAAACATGGGCTTGAGATGGGAATGTCAACTGAAGTCACCCACAGGGATGTTTGGATGGAGGAAATAAAAAGACATGTACTAAAATGTTCATCTCCCTGATTGCAGGAGAGATGAGTTTTCTCCAAAAAGCACTGGATTGATTTTTTTTCTACCAAGAGATAAGATAAACATGCCTTATGTTTTGCAACTACTTCTTGGCAAGACTTGCAAAACCAGCCACAGCTGACATATGCCAACAAGGAAGAAAGCTAAGGAAGGATTGCACAGCCTCACATCCAGAGGCTCTGGCCAGATGCGGTCACAGGAAGGCGCCTGGTGGCCCATTGAGTGATCTGCCCTGTGTGATCCCTCAACAGCTGGTGTGCAAAGGGGATACAACTATTTTCAATGTGTTTATAACCTTGCACTAAAGAATCAAAGAAGTGTCACTTTCTTTTCACCCTCTTCCAGGCTGCAATTTGCCATGAATTCAGTATGAGGCAGAGTCAAAGTGCTCACAGGAAAGAACTAGAGATGGACTATTTGGGTGGGAAAATACTGAGTATTTATTCTCCATACTGTCCAGACAGAAGAGCTGACTGTCAAGAACCAGAATTTGTTGACTGTAATCTCTGATCGAGGGCTACAATTGCATCTTCTGCAATTCTGTATACATTGTACAAGACTCAGAATTATCCGGAGTAGACCATTTAACAATTTTTAAGTTGTTGTTGAAAGAATTGTTGGCTTTGTTCCCAACAGTCCTCTCAAGGTGTTAGAGAGCAGTTGAACTTCAACAGTCAATGAACAGCTTATATCTGACAAACTGGACCTAATAGACCAAGGAGGAAGCTTCAGATGTGTTACTGAGGCAGAGTTCATGGATCTATGGGGGGAGTTGGTCCATGATTCAAGATGGCCAGGACCAAAGCAAACTTTTTCAGGCCAAATTTAGCATGTGTTTGAAATTTCAGCCTCTTTATTTATCTACACTTGCTCTTCAACTTACAACAGTGTTATGTCTCAATAAACCCATTGTAAATTTGAAATATTGTAAGTCTGAAGTGGATTTGGTAACCTATTGAATTAGCTTAACTTAGCATTCAACATGCTCAGAACACTTCATTAACCCACAGTTGAGCAAAATCATCTAGTATAAGCTTATTTTATAATAAAGTGTGGACTATCTCATATAATTTATTAAATACTAAAACTGGAAAAACCAGAATGGATGTACAGATATGCTTCTGAATCATTGTAAAGCTGAAAAATCAGCAAGTTAAGCCATTATAAGCCAGTCACAAAGGAACAAATGCTGAATGATTTTGCTAACATGAAATAACTAGATGTGCTAGTTAGCTTTTCATCACTGTGACCAAAATACCTGATAAGAACAACTTAGAAGAAGAAAGATGTATTTCAGCTCATGATTTCAGAAGATTCAGTCCATGGTTGGCTGGCTCTATGGAACAAACATCACGGCAGAAAGGCCTGATGGAGGAAAGCTCACGGCTTTCCTCCGTGAGCTGGGAGAAGAGGGTGATGGGGAAAAGGCCAGGGACGGATAGAATCCATACCCCCATTACCTACTTCCTCCAGCCATACCCCATCTGCCTGTGGTTTTCCCCACTGCCCAATAAGCCCATTCAAATTATTAATCCATCAAATGGATTAATCCTCTGATGAGTTCCATTCATGATCCAGTCACTGGATACCATGCTTTCAACATGAGTTTTTGTGGGGACATTTTAGATCTAAACCATAACACTAGATAGTCAAAAATCACAGGAACAGAAAGTTGGATAGCAGTTGCCAAGGTCTGGGGAGGGGACAGAGAATGGAGAGCTGCTGTTCAATGTGTGCAGCTGCAAATGACAAGTTTTCTAGACACAGATTGTACAACCATGTGAATATGCTTAATATTACTGGACTGAACATTTAAAATGATTAAGGTGGTAAGTTCTATGTTATTGCAAGTTTAAAAATAAATCACTTAAATGTTTAAAAAAATTTTTAAAAATGTGTAAAAGAAGGATGGCAGAAGAAAAGGGCATGTGCATTATATGCTCCCCCATGATCATATCCAAAAGCACATCTTATAAATAAGAGGCACCTGTGCTGAAGCTGAGTGGTGGGATGGGGTAAGGTTAGGACCTCTGTTGGGTGGAATAGCTGTCCCTATTTAGCCACAGCTACCTCTTGCATAATTAGGGCCCAGGCTGAAGCAAAAGACCAAGTCAGGAAGTACATCTCTGAGGACCAGGAGAGGTGATAAAATCACCTGGGAGGGGGTCTATGGCAGTGGTCCTCAGCAGGACACAATTTTGCCTCCCCTTTGCCGGGGAACATATGAACATGTCTGAGACACCACTGGCTGTCACAACCGGAGGAAGAGGAATGTGCTGGCATCTGATGGAGGACAGGGATGCTGCTTTGTACCCCGCAGTGCACAAGGGTCCCCTAGCTAAGAATGCTCCCACCTCATGTGCTAGCCGGGCAGAGGCTGAAAACCCCAGACAAACTGTGCTGTCCATGGAAGTTTCTGTAATGGTGGACATTCTATGTCAGATGCGTGCCCTGCACCCAGGCTGCCAGCTCCCACTCATTCCTCTGTGCTCTGCACTGCCACTGCCTGCTTCATCCCTTCCGAATAAAAATGAAGTGGGATTTTACAGTTTTAGAAGAAGAAAACAAAACAATGTTCTTTTACTGTAGTGGCAATGCACTTTTATGTGTAGTACTGTGTGTTCCAGCACATACCATCACAGGTTGCAGAATGCAGATGGGCATATCTTTATAATAAATAACATAGCACCCTTGAGCTAGCAGCCAGCCTGTGTGAGCACTTGAGGTGAGGCTACAGCAACCGAGGAGCCATGTTCTCAATTTTATTTTACACTAACAAATTTGAATAGCCGCCAGTGGCGGGCAGCAATGGCATTGCACTTTGGGGGATTAGCTTGAGAGAAAGGGAGGCAGAGGAGAGCAGGTCATTCTGTAAGAAAACTCACTTTGGTATTCCACCATAACCACGGTGCCTCTATTTCTCCTTGTTGCCCTCTATGCCTGTCTCAGAAGGGTCCAAAATAGATGCTAGTGAATGAGAGGAAGTAGAGCTAGAAACAAAAGAGAAGCCCATTGAGACCCCAAAGCCCACTGCAGGATTTCAAGCCAGAGGCAGAAACCAGCTGGGAGAAGCAAGAAGTTTTAAATTTCATGACAGTTTGGAATTTTGATTCTAGAATGGACTGGACTTTCTATTATCCACAAGTGTGCCTGGAAAAACTGTAGGAGCCTTCCTTTCAACCAAAGGCAAGAAGGAACTACATACAATGGAACAAATCTCATGGGGGAGTGGTAAGGAAGAATGAAGCTGCCCACTGCTTGCTTCCTGCCAAGATGAGCTTGTTCAATAAACTGCTTACAGCATTAGAGCAATGGAGAACCAGAATCTGCCAAAAGAGTGGTGTGGGGAAAGAAGAAAAAAACCAGTTTCTTAAAGAGTTAAGAAAGTTATTTAGAATGTGACAACAGAGCAAAAAGGTGCAAGTGTGAACTTTCACCCTGGGCATTCATAGGCTCACCCAACAATAATAGATTATGATTGTCTAACCACTGGGAGAGGTGGATCTGGGTCTGACGGCTCTTCCCTCACTTCTGAAGTTGCATGTGAACTTGTAGATTTCTGCCCTGTAGAGAAGATCAGGGCATTCAAACTTCACCTGTAAAACACCAGGTCTGAAAGTCCCATAGGATGACTCTAAATGTAGTAGGCAATTCTCTTCTAACATTTATTTTAGATTACAGCCAGGGCCCCATACATGCCAGACAAGCCCTCTACCACTGAATCACATCCCCAGCCCTACATTCTTTTTTAAAATGTTTTTCATGAACAACATTAACCTTTGTTGCTCAAATGTCCATGAACCCATTTTATCATGTTACTGATTTCCCCATAGATGCATTGAATAAAATCTTTGATACTTGTTCATTCTGCATTTGAATGAGAATCATGTTTTTTTTTTCCAAGTGCTTAGGATAAGTATTCAAATGCCTATTCCCTTTGTTACTGGTGTGATTGAGTGTCCATGCCCTGTGCCCATCCCCCAGAAAAACTGTTGAAATTTAATTGCTATGTGACAGTGTTGAGAGGGGGGTCCTTGAGGAGCTGATGTGGTCAGGAGGGCTCTGCCTCCTGAATACATGGGAGCTATTATCACGGGAGTGGGTTAGTCACAAGAGGGGGCAGTTCAGCCCCTTTTGTCTGTCTTACCAGCTGCACCATACCTTCCTATGTGTTGGAAGCTTTGAGAAGTCCTTCACTATTTTGCAGCCTCTTCATCTTGAACTTCCCAAAGTTCTTCTATTATTTAAAAATGACCTCAGTTCATTATTCTGTGAGGATAGCAGAAAATGGGACTAAGACCAAACACTCTATAACTGTTCCCAGTGTTCCTGTCTCCTTTTGTGACTTCCAATAAAATGCATTTCCATAAGAGAAAGTGGGATCATATTTTCCCCTCTTCAGGTTCTCCATGTATTTTCTTTGTTTTTCTGCACATTTACTCTTTACTGTTTTTTTTTTTTGTTATACATGATGGTATAATCCATTTTTGACATAATTATAAAAGCATAGAATATATCTTGATCTAATTCAGACTCTCCACATATTTTCATGGATCAGAATTCTGCACTCTGACCTTTCAGCCTGAAGGAGGAGCTCCCCGAATTCCTTTACCCCTTCTGAGTCCCACTCCTACCCCTCTCTGCAATGTCGATACGTGCATTTGATTTGTGTGACCTGAATTTAGTTCCCTGGAAGAAAACCTGTAGTTGCTAGCTAGCGTGTGGGTTCAGGATCAGATAAGTGCATGTTTAACTATTGATTTTCCATTCACTGAGCTTATGTGGGGAAATCTTGGGCAAATTACTTAATTTCTCTGGGGTTCAATTTCCCTTTATGCAGAAACCAGAGGCCAGCTCTTGTCCCCTGAGGCTGCAGTGACAATCAGAGGTCCCTCCTTCCCTCCCTGCTTCCTTCTTCTTGCCCTTCCTCCTTCCCTCTCTTCCTCCCTCCTTCCTTGCCTTTCTCTCTCTCCCTTCCTCCATGCCTTCCTCCTTCCTTTCTGATAGTCTGTCGTGGACCAGGCCTCATGTTAGACACGAGGAACACCTAAAGGATTAAGACGAGGCCATACCCTGATGTGGAACTGCTTGCTGCCGGCTGTGAGATGAAGAGAAAGCACACATCTGCCACACGAGGGGCTGGGCCCAGCAAGATGGCCTTGGTGAGGTCACTGCTGCTCTAACTTCCTCCCGTAGTAATTCAGCTGGCCGCCAATGAGGGCTTGCTTTGCTGGTGGAAGAAGGAGAAAAGAAGGAACTTTGAGGGTCCGGAGAGATGGGGGAAGCGTGATAGGCAGAAAAGTAGAGGTCTGTGTTTGACTCTATTGCTCCAAACAGATCCTGGTCCCAGGCTTGCTCTCCACAGAGGAAAGAGGTGTAGAAAGATGGGGAAGGCCACGTCTGATGATGGACTGTGTAAGCCTTAGGATAAGCAGTGCCACATCTAGGTCCAGCTGACAACTTGGACATGCAGTGGCAGTGAGAGAGGCCCCGCACACTCAGCCCTGAGTGGAGACAGTGTGTCCAGTGGAGACACCAGCTGTCTGTGGAGGAGCACCCTCCGAAAGTCTCTGTGGCCTGTCATGTGCCACGTGGTCTGTGGGTACTGGACCCAGGCTGAGGTATGTCCAGGTGCTGGCTTTGTTCCTGAGCCCATCTGGAAAACAGTAGGTGAAGGAGCCCTAAAAGCAGGTAGGAGAAACAGGTGCTGGAAAAATGTGGGTGCAAAAGAAACTTATTTCTGCCATGGGCTCCTGAGGCCTATGGACATTACATTAGATTGGACTCATCTTATGCTGAATATGCTGAATAGCTATTTTTATTATGGAAATTACAAATCTTTAAGAAGAGCAGGATCTAATATTTATGCAATTTGTGCACCCTCCCAGGACTAATTCATTGCTAAGCACAGAGTAGGCACTGTGTGGGGTCCAGAGAGCTGTCAGGAGCTGGGTCCTGTAACCTGTGAATGATCTGCGTGTGGAGCCACCTGAAGATGATTCAGAGGTCATTTGCACTGCGTCATGGAGAACACCATGACTTGGATTTACAAGAGATTCACTTTCCTAATCATGTTTTGACTAGATCCCTGAGCATTTCCTAAACACACCCTGCCCTTACACAGTGTGGGTGAGCTACAGATAAACAGTGTAGAATTATGACATGGGAAAGAGGAACCCGTGGGACTAAACACTTTGTAGAATAATCACAACTGACAATATGGTCTTTTGACATTGTCTAGTATGGTGACAAGTTTCTTCTTAAGGTTAAATTTCCTTTTTGATATGAGTAGTCTGATTTTCCTCAAGTATTTGTCATGTGCACTGTTTTCTTTTTTCTTTTTTTTAGTATTTATTTATTTTGATTCATTGTACACAAATGGAGTACAGCTATTGTTTCTCTGGTTATACACAAAGTAGAGTCACAACATCTTTACACTCATACATGTACACAGGGCAATGATGTCTGTCTCATTCTGTTATTATTCCTACCCCCCCACACCACGACCCCACCCCTCCCTTCCCTCTATGCTATTTGTCCTTCCTCCATTCTTGCCTCCCTCCACCCCGCATTATGCATCATCATTCACTTATCAGAGACATCATTCAGCCTTTGGATTTGGGGGATTGGCTGATCTCACTTAGCATGACAGTCTCCAACATCATCCATTTACCTACAAATGCCATAATTTTATTCTTCTTTATGGCTGAGTAATATTCCATTGTGTATATATACCACAGTTTCTTTATTCATTCATCTATTGAAGGGCATCTAGGTTGGTTCCACAATCTAGCTATTGTGAATTGAGCAGCTATGAACATTGATGTGGCTGCATCACTGTAGCAATCTGATTTTAAGTCCCTTGGGTATAGGCCAAGGAGTGGGATAGCTGGGTCAAATGGTGGATCCATTCCAAGTTTTCTAAGGAATCTCCACACTGCTTTCCAGAGTGGCTGCACCAACTTGCACTCCCACCAGCAATGTATGAGTGTACCCTTTTCCCCACATCCTCACCAACACCTGTTGTTGCCTGTGTTCTTGATAAAAGACATTCTAATTGGGGTAAGATGAAATCTTAAGGTGGTTTTGATTTGCATTTCTCTTATAACTAGAGATGTTGAACATTTTTTTCATAAATCTGTTGATTTCTTGTAGATCCTCTTCTGTAAAGTGTCTGTTCATTTCCTAGGCTGATTTATTGATTGGGTTATTAGTGTTCTCGGTGTAAAGATTTTTGAGTACTTTGTAGATTCTGGAGATTAGTGCTCTATCTGAAGTGTGTGTGGCAAAGATTTTCTCCCACTCTGAGGGTTCTCTCTTCACATTGCTGATTGTTTCCTTTGCTGAGAAAAGTTTTTTAGTTTGATTCTATCCCAATCATTGATTCCTGCTTTTATTTCTTGTGCTTTGGGAGTCATGTTAAGGAAATCTGGTCCTAGGCCAACATGATGGAGATTTGGACCTATTTTCTCTTTTATTAGGTGCAGGGTCTCTGGTCTAATTCCTAGGTCCTTGATCCATTTTGAGTTGAATTTTGTACAGGGTGAGAGATATGGGTTTAATTTCATTTTGCTGCATATGGATTTCCAGTTTTCCCAGCACCATTTGTCGAAGAGGCTGTCTTTTCTCCATTGTGTGTTTTTGGCTCCTTTGTCGAGTATGAGATACCTGAATTTATGTGGGTTTGTCTCTGTGTCCTCTATTCTGTACCATTGATCTACCTGTCTATTTTGGTGCCAATACCATACTGTTTTTGTTACTATTGCTCTGTAGTATAGTTGAAGGTCTGGTATTGTGATACCCCCTGCTTCGCTCTTCTTGCTAAGAATTGCTTTAGCTATTCTGGGTCTCTTATTCCTCCAAATGAACTTCATGATTGCTTGCTCTATTTCTATGAGCTCCGTCATTGGGATTTTAATTGGAATTGAATTGAATTTGTGTAGTGCTTTTGGTAGTAGGGCCATTTTGACAATATTAATTCTGCCTATCCAAGAACATGGGAGATCTTTCCATCTTCTCAGACTTTCTTTAAATTCTTTCTTTAGTGTTCTATAGTTCTCATTGTAGAGGTCTTTCACTTCTTTTGTTAGATTGATTCCCAAGTATTTTATTTTTTTGAGGCTATTGTGAATGGTATAGTTTTCCTAATTTCTCTCAGAGGATACATCACTTACAAATAAAAATGCATTCAATTTTTGAGCATTAATTTTATATCCTACTACTTTACTGAATTCATTTATGAGTTCCAGAAATTTTCTGGTGAAATTTTTAGGATCTTCTAAATAGAGAATCATGTCATCAACAAATAGGGGTAGTTTGAACTCTTCTTTTCCTATTTGTATCCCTCTAATTTCTTTGGTCTGTCTAATTGCTCTGGCTAGAGTTTCAAGGACAATGTTGAATAGAAGTGGAGAAAGAGGGCATCCCTGCCTTGTTCCAGTTCTCTGGGGGAAAGCTTTCAATTTTTCTCCATTTAAAATGATATTAGTTGTGGGCTTAGCATAGATAAGATACAGTGTTAAGGAACGTTCCTACTATCCCTATTTTCTATTTTTTCTAGTGTTTTGAGCATGAAGGGGTGCTGTATTTTATCAAATGCTTTCTCTGCATCTATTGAAATAATCATGTGGTTCTTGACTTTAAGTCTGTTGATGTGGTGAATTACGTTTATTGATTTCCGGATGTTGAACCACCCTTGCATCCCCAGGATGAAACCCACTTGATCATGGTGCACTATCTTTTTAATATGCTTTTGTATGTGATTTGCTAAAATTTTGTTAAGAATTTTTGCATCTATGTTCATTAGGGGTATTGGTCTGAAATTTTCTTTCCTCAATGTGTCCTTCTCTGGTTTTGGTATCAGGGTGATATTAGCTTCATAGAATGAGTTTGGAAGGGTTCCCTCCTCCTCTATCTCATGAAATACTTTGAGGAGTATTGGAATGAGCTCTTCTCTGAAGGTCTTGTAGAACTCGGCTGTGAATCCATCCAGTCCTGGACTTTTCTTTGTTGGTAGGCTTTTGATGACTTCTATTTCATTGCTTGAAATTGATCTATTTAAGTTGTATATGTCCTCCAGATTCAGTTTGGGTGGCCCATATGCCTCTAGGAACCTGTTGATGTCTTCCAGGTTTTCTATTTTGTTGGAGTATAAATTTTCAACATAGATTCTAATTGTTTTGTATTTCATTAGAGTCTGTTGTGATATTTCCTTTTTCATCACAAATTTTAGTAATTTGAGTTTTCTCTCTCCTCTTCATTAGTGTGGCTAAAGGTTTATC
>JAJEJO010000764.1:318882-392638 GCA_020662805.1 Glaucomys volans | reverse complement strand
ATTCATCTACTGAAGGGCATCTAGATTGATTCCATAATCTAGCTATTGTGAATTGAGCAGCTATGAACATTGATGTGGCTGCATCACTGTAGTAATTTGATTTTAAGTCCTTTGGGTATAGGCCAAGGAGTGGGATAGCAGGATCAAATGGTGGATCCATTCCAAGTTTTCTAAGGAAACTCCACACTGCTTTCCAGAGTGGCTGCACCAACTTGCACTCCCACCAGCAATGTATGAGTGTACCCTTTTCCCCACATCCTCACCAACACCTGTTGTTGCCTGTGTTCTTGATAAAAGACATTCTAATTGGGGTAAGATGAAATCTTAAGGTGGTTTTGATTTGCATTTCTCTTATAACGAGGGATGTTGAACATTTTTTCATAAATCTTTCATAAATTTTTTCATAAATTTTTCATAATGTTGATTGCTTGTAGATCTTCCTCTGTAAAGTGTCTGTTCATTTCCTTGGCCCATTTATTGATTGGGTTATTGGTGTTCTTGGTGTAAAGATTTTTGAGTACTCGGTAGATTCTGGAGATTAGTGCTCTGTCTGAAGTGTGTGTGGCAAAGATTTTCTCCCACTCTGAAGGCTCTTTCTTCACATTGCTGATTGTTTCCTTTGCTGAGAAGAAGCTTTTTAGTTTGACTCTATCCCAATCATTGATTCGTGCTTTTATTTCTTGCGCTTTGGGAGTCATGTTAAGGAAATCTGGTCCTAGGCCAATATGATGAAGATTTGGACCTATTTTCTCTTCTATTAGGTGCAGAGTCTCTGGTCTGATTTCTAGGTCCTTGATCCATTTTGAGTAGAGTTTTGTACAGGGTGAGAGATAAGAACCAACTTTTTGTTTTGTCAATTTTTGAATTGTCTTTTGTTTCTTTTGTTTCAATTTCATTGATTTCCACTCTGATTTTAATTATTTCCTGTCTTCTACTACTTTTGGTGATGTACTGTTCTTCTTTTTCTAGGGCTTTAAGTTGTAATGTGAGGTCATTTATTTGTTTACTTTTCATTCTCTTATTGAATGCGCTCCATGCAATGAATTTTCCTCTTAGCACTGCTTTCATAGTATCCCAGAGATTTTCGTTTGTTGTGCCTTTGCTTTCGTTGACCTCTAAGAATTTTTTTATTTCCCCCCTGATGTCTTCTGTTATCCATGCATCATTCAACAGCATATTATTTAATCTCTAGGTGTTGGAGTAGTTGCTGTTTTTTCTTTTATCATTGATTTCTAATTTCATTCCATTATGGTCTGATAGAATACAAGGTAGTATCTCTATCTTTGTATTTGCTAAGAGTAGCTTTGTGGCATAGCATATGGTCTATTTTAGAAAAGGATCCATGTGCTGCTGAGAAGTAAGTGTATTCACTTCTTGTTGGATGAAATATTCTATATATGTCTGTTAAGTCTAAATTAGCGATTGTGTTATTGAGTTCTACAGTTTCTTTGTTCAGTTTTTGCTTGGAAGATCTGTTCAATGGTGAGAGGGGTGCGCTAAAGTCGCCCAGTATTATTGTGTTGTGGTCTATTTGGTTCCTGTAGTTGAGAAGGATTTGATTGACGTACATGGATGCGCCTTTGTTTGGGGCATAAATAGCTAATGATTGTTATGTCTTGCTGATTTATGCTTCCCTTAAGGAGAATGTGCGTGGTATATTTTTCCCCATCCTTTTACCTTTAGTCTGTGAGTATCTTTTTCTATGAGATGTGTCTCTTGGAGGCAGCATATTGTTGGGTCTTTCTTTTTAATCCAATCTGCCAGTCTATGTCTTTTGATTGATGAGTTCAGGCCATTAACATTCAGGGTTATTATTGAGATATGATCTGTATTCCCAATTGTTATGGCTTATTTTTGGTTTTTAACTTGGCTTGGTTTCTCCTTTATTTGGCTATTCCTTTAGGGGAGTTCCTCCCTATGCTGGTTTACATTGTTGATCTTCATTTCTTCCTCAGGGAATATTTTGCTGAAAATGTTCTGTAGTGCTGGCTTTCTATTTGTAAATTCATTTAGCTTTTGTTTATCATGGAAGGATTTTATTTCATCTTCAAATCTGAAGGTGAGTTTTGCTGGATATAAGATTCTTGGTTGGCATCCATTTTCTTTCAGGGCTTGGAATGCATTATTCCAGGCCCTTCTTGCTTTCAGAGTCTGTGTTGAGAAATCTGCTGATAACCATATTGGTTTCCCCCTGAATGTAAACTGATTGTTTTCTCTCACAGCCTTTAAAATTCTATCTTTATTTTGTATGTTAGGTACTTTCATTATAATGTGCCTTGGTGTTGATCTGTTGTAGTTTTGTACATTGGGTGCCCTGTAAGCCTCTTGTATTTGATTTTCCATTTCATTCTTCAGATGTGGGAAATTTTCTGACATTATTTCATTGAATAGATTATTCATTCCTTTGGTTTGTATCTCTGTGCCTTCCTCAATCCCAATAATTCTTAAATTTGGTCTTTTCATAAAATCCCATAATTCTTGTAGGCTTTGTTCATGAATTCTTACCATCTTCTCTGTTTGGTCAACTTTGTTTTCAAGATTCAATATTTTGTCTTCAGTGTCTGATGTTCTATCCTCCAGGTGATCTAGCCTGCTGCTTATGCTGTCTATTGAGTTTTTAATTTGGTTTATTGTTTCCTTCATTTCAAGGATTTTTTTTTTTTTTTGAACCAGGGATTGAACCCAGGGACACTCGGCCACTGAGCCACTTCCCCAGCCCTATTTTGTATTTTATTTAGAGACAGGGTCTCACTGAGTTGCTTAGGGCCTCGCTAAGTGGCTGAGGCTGGCTTTGAACTCACGATCCTCCTGACTCAGCCTCCCAAGTTGCTTGGATTACAGGCGTGCCCCACCATGCCCAGCTCATTTCAAGGATTTTTGTTTGGTTTGTTTTCAACATCTCTATCTCTTTATTGAAATGATCTTCTTCTTTCTGCATCTGTTCTTTAAACTGCTGATTGGTGCGATCATTCATTTCCTGCATTTTCTCTCTCATCTCATTGTTTGCTTCTCTGATCATTTTAATTATGTACATTCTGACCTCCCTTCCTGACATTTCTTCTACCATGTTATCACTGGATTCTGTTGATGCAGTATCTAGGTTTGCTTGAGACACTTTCTTCCCCTTTCTTCTCATGTTGTTCATGTATCTTCCCTCGTATCCGTGAGAATCTGAGGTATAGCAGCTTCGCCCCTTAAACAAGTGGCGTCCCTGCAGGTTTCCAATTTCTCACCTCCTAGTCTTCAGTAGCACTAGTCTGCAGGCTGGGGCCAGTGGAGTAAGACTTGGCCTCTGGGCTCGGCCTCCCAGCATGAGAGCCTCAAGTGTGCGCTCTGTGCTCGCTTCCCCCACACTGAAGGCTCCTGCTTCTACACTGTGCCTGCTGCCCCCTCAGAGGTCTCACTAGAGCACTCTGGGCCTATGTCCCGGGTAGGGAGCTCTCATCCATCTGTGCTGGGCTGAGCCTGACGTCTGTCTCTATGTCCACCTTCTGGACCTGGAATTCTCCCGGGACTTGGCCGAGCTGAACGCAAACCTCTGGGCTGGGCCTCCCGGAGAGGACAACCCAAGTGTCCTCTCCTCAGTGCCCACTTCGAGCTGAAGACTCTTGCCTCCGGGCTGTGCCAGTGGCCCCCGCGGAGGACCCACGGGAGCGCTCTGGGCCGATGTCCCGAGTGGGAACTCTCACCCATCTGCAAGTTGGGCTGCGCCCGATGTGTACTGTTTTCTATGAGACTATTCTCAAAATTTTTCAACACCTTCATTAAATTAAAAAAATACCTATCACTAATTTTTGAACTCAGGCCCTATTGTATCAGATTGTTTATTCTTTCATTTGTTTGCTTATTGATTTTAGCAGGCATTTATACTACTAGAATTTCTTCCTCTTTTTTCACATCTTGCCTTTTAGTAATTCTTTTGAAGCACGCACACCTGGAGGTCACCAGCCTTAACAGATTGGACATAGTCACCAATTTATCACATTCCCTGAAACCTGGGATGGCCCTGGGCAGGTGGACAGATCAGATTTCCAGGGAGGGAAAGTGGGCAACTTTGTGGGCTACACTTGTGGGCATCTCATGCCCTGCTGGTATGTTTCTGGGGGGACACGTTGTCTGCACGTTTGAAGAACATAACTGGTTTCCTTTTGATCTTTCAATTGTTCTACATAATCTGAAGTCAGTTTTTTGGACTTATGACCTGGGCAGTCACAGATGACCCAATTCCCAGAAAGGCCCTATGCTTGGTTTAAAGCTCCATTGTGGCTGCCTTGAAATCTTTATAACCTTTGAAGTTACATGGGACAATGAAGCATGCACCTGAATCAAATGCATGTCCTTTTTCTCACCACCTCATTCACATATGACACTCAAGATGTCCTGTAAGCACAGAATTCTGGTGGACCCACAGCACATAGAAGTCTGGGGAGATTGAAAATGAGTACAAGAAACATGTTATATTCATGACTGGGTAAATGGAGGCACTGACGGACCCCTAAAACCAGCATTCCATTTGAACTAGAACTTGCCTCAAATGCAGAAGCAACAATGTGAGCCACCAGGGAGCCCAGCAATACCCTTTCTTGCTTCTGCTGCGTCCCTGTATCAGTCAACCACTTATGCTGAAAAGGATGAGCTAGAAGGAAAGGGGAGAGCAGGGTAGGCATAGTTCCTTTTCCTTTCAGTATTTCTTTTCCCATGAGTAAGCTGAAGGCAGAGGGTAATGGTAGAATGTGTGCATACTAAGAAGTGAAGCAAGTACATTGCGTTTTCACAGTTGTGAAAAGAATTAAATACAGATGCATGTATCAGCTACGAAATAAGGGGCCTGTCATTTCCATGATTCCTTGTCTTGGGCCAATGCCTTTGTATTTACATTTAAGACTCGCATTGTGCAATATAAAGATGACAGAAAAAAATCAGTAATATTATAAAATTTAAATTTTTCTTTACATATTGCAACCTCAAAGAGCAAACAAACAAAAACCCCTGTCAGGTCAAAAGAGAGGCACATTGTTCTTTTAATGGTCTTTTTAAAAACTTCTTTTTGAAATAGAGCCCTACATTGTTCATTTGTACCAGGCTCCAGAATTTCTATAACTTTTCCAGATCTTTCCTTCAATTCAATCCACAGGAATTGGTGTAGGTGAGTTGCTGAGGCAATGAACTAGAAGGAAGGTTTGGATCAGAATCTTTGTCTCTGGGGAATTTATGATCTGACTGGAGAAGCTGGATTCATACACAAAAGCAGACAAATCCAAGGCCTTGTAAAATCCATGGTAAATCGTCTGAGGATGCCCATCAGTTATGGAATAAAGTGGGGAAGAGAAAAGTATTGCATGCTTAAAAGCAACATCATTTTTAATTTTTTAATGTGTCATATTTAAGTTTATGAGTTCTATCATTTTAGCTTTTTTGTTTAGGTGTTTGAACCACATTGTGTTGATTTTGGTATGTGCTATTTAAGCGTGCAGCTTCATTATTTTGCATGTGGATGTCTCATTTTCCCCAAAACTATTTGTTGAAAAGACTGTCCTTTCCCCCCCATGGAATGGTCTTGGCATCCTTGTCAGAAAATCATTTAATGTTGTCAAGGATGTGGGGAGAAAGGGGCACTCGTACATTGCTGGTGGGACTGCAAATTTATATAACTATTCTGGAAAGCAATATGGATATTCCTCAGAAAACTTGGAATGGAACTACTGCTTGACCCAGTTATCCCATTCCTTGGTTTATACTGAAAGGACTTAAAATCAGCAGACAATAGTGACACAGTCACATGAATGTTTATAGCAGCTTAATTCACATCAGATAAGCTATGGAACCAACCTAGGTGCCCTTCAACAGATGAATCGATAAAGAAAATATGGTACATATACACAATGGAATATTACTTAGCCTTGAAGAAGAATGAAATTATGACATTTTCCTGTAAATGAATGGAAATGGAGACTATTATGCTAAGTGAAATAAATCCCCAAAAAACAAAGATCAAATGTTCTCTCTGATATGTGGATGCTGACTCACAATAAGCAGGGGCACGGGAGTAAGAATAGAAATTCAGTGGATTAGACGAAGAGGAATGAAGGGAAGAAAGGGGATGGGAATACGAAAGACAGTAGAATGAATAGGACATACTTTCCTAAGTTCATATATGAATATACGACCAGTGTAACTCCACATCATGTACCACCACAAGAATGGGAAGTTATACTACATGTATGATGTATGTATGCTATGTCAAAATACATTCTACTGTTATGTATAACTAAAAAGAACAAATAAAAAAATAAGAAATCATTTAAGCATATACAAGAGGGTTAACTTCTAGATTCTATTCATTGGTTCATATTCCCATCTTTATGCTAGTATCACACTATCTTTTGCTTGCTGCAGTTTTAAAGTGTTTTTTGAAAACAAGAAGAGACTTCCAACTCCTTTATTCAAGATTGTATGGCAATTCAGAGTTTCTTGAAATTTCATATGAATTTTAAGATGGATTTTTCTGTTTCTGCCAATGAGTTATTATGATTTTTATGAGAATTGTATTAAAACTCTAGATAATTTTGGACAGCATTGGTATCTTTGTTTTACAGTCCATGAACACAGATACATTCCCTTTTTTGCTTGTCCTCTTTATTTTTTCTGGTGGTGTTTTGTAGTGTCAGTGCTCAAGTCTTTTGCTTCCTTGGTTATGTTTATTTCTAAGCATTTATTCTTTATGACACCATTATGAACAGAATATCTTATTTTCCTTTTTTAATATACTTGTTTGAGAACTCATTTTGTGGTGTATATTTCGGGTGTGCAATATGATGTTTTAAGATACACATGAAAATGAAATAATTAATATAATCAAGCAATAAATACATATATCACCATGCAGAGTCCTCCCGCCCTGACTTCTGGTAGTAAGTGCACCTAAAATCCATTCTCTGAGCAAAATGTAAGTATACAATACAATACTGTTAATGCAAGTCCTCATGCTCTACACTAGGTTTCTAGACTTGTTCATCCTACATAACTGCCTTTTTGTATCCTTTAACCTGCATCTCCCTATTTCCTCCCCACCGCTTCCTCTGCTAGCCATTCTACTGTTTCTATGTATTGCAGTTTTTTTAGATTCAACGTGTAAGTGAAATCCTGCAGAATTTTCTTTTTGTGTCTGACTTATCTCACTTACCATCATGTCATCTGTGTTGTTGGAAATGGTAGTATCTACTTTCTGAGACTGAATTATATTTCATTTTGTAGATGTATAACTAAATTTGTGTATATACATATCACAACTTTTTATCCATTCATTAATCAGCATATATCTATGTCGTTCTCCTGTCTTGGCTATTATGAATAATGCTACCATGAACACAGGGGTACAGATATTTCTACAAAGTGTTCCTTTTATTTCCTTTGGGCATGTACCCAGCAGAGGGATTGCTGGGTCATGGTAGTTTTAGTGTTACTTTTTTGAGGAGCCCCAAAACATTTTTCTGTAATGTACTGTTTTGGTCCATTTTGTGTCACTGTGAGGAAAGACCCAACAATTGTTCAATTTAGAGGAGGAAAAGTTTATTTTTGCCCATGGTTTCAGAGATTCAGACTCTGTAGCTCTGGGCTGAGGTGAGGCAGAACATCGTGAAGGAAGGGCACAGCAGAGAAAAGCATCTCAGAACATGACAGCCAGGAAGCAGAGAGAGCTCCACTCACTAGGGACAAAATAAAAATCTCAAAGGCTTTCTCCCAGAGACCTATACTTCCTCCAGCCACACCTTACCCACCTACAGTTGCCACTCCTTTAATCCATTCAAGTGGATTAATCCACTGATTAGGTTGGATTAGGTTGCATCTTTCATGATCTGATCATTTCACATCTGAACGTTCTTGCATTTTTTCACATATGAGATTTTGGGGGACGCCACAACATGTACCAGTTTAGAGTCCCATCAATTGTACACAAGGGTTTGCTTTTCTCCAAACTTTGCTCACACTACTTGTCTCTTGTCTTTGATAATACCCATCCTAACAGGCACAAGGTGATATTTTATTGTAGTTTTGATGTTCATTTCCCTGATGTTGAGAACGTTATTATGTACCTGTTGGCCATTCAAAAGTCTTCTTTGCCAGGTTGTCTATTAAGGTCCTTTCCCCAATAAACCTAATTTCCTTTGCACAGGATTTATTATTGGTGTATAGAAGTGCAACTGGCTTTTGTGTGTTGCTTTTGTATCCTGCAATTTTATTGCATTCATTTGTTCATTCTAACAGGTTTTTAAATGGAATCTTTAGGAATTCCCACATTAAAAAATTGTTGTCTGCAAACAGATAATTTTATAACTTTCTAATTTGCATATGGTTTATTTCTTTTTCTTACATAATTGCTCTGGCTAGGACTTCTAGTACTATATTACATGTAAGTGGAAAAAATAGGCATTCTTGTCCTGATACTAGTCTTAGAAGGAAAGCCTTCAGTCTTTCGCCACTGAGTATGATGTTACCTGTGGACTTTTCACATATGGCCTTTATTATATTGAGATAGTAGGGCCTACAGTTGTTTAATTCACTTTTCCAACTCAAAGTGTCATCCATTTATCTCCATGGTATGAGTGTCTCTTAAATACAATCTTTTATTTTATTTTATTTCATTTTTGATACTGGGAACTGATAATGGTGCTTTACCACTAAGCTAAATCCCCAGCCCTTTTTATTTTTTATCTTGAATGGGGTTTTTTGTTTTGTTTTGTTCTGTTTAAGTTGCTGAGGGTCTTGCTCAAGTGCTGAGGCTGGCCTGAAACTTGTGATCCTTCTGTCTCAATCTTCTCAACTGCAAGAACTGTGAGCATGCATCACTGCACACAGTCTAAAATGTACTCTTAAAGGGTTATTTAATAAGTTTTAATTTCATAAAGAGAGCATTTTGGTTGCAGAAAATCCAGAAGACATCACTGTGAAAAGTAGTAGATAAAAACCTATTGTCTATAACTTTTATCTATGGAGAGTTCATGTATATGTCAAAGACTAGTTGCTCTTATTTATTTTTAAGTGAAACTATTTTTATTGAAGTATAGCATGCAAACAGAAAGTACACACATGGCTTTTTACGAAGTGAACACAGCGGTATAATCCCACACAGATGAGAAATAATAGGACATGACCCACACCACAAAAGTGCCTCTTGTCTCTGCTACTTACTGCTCCCAACAGAGAAAACAAGTGTTCTGACTTCCATCATCACAATTTTTAAATCTGGTATTGGATTTTATATAAGTAGAATCATACTGCCTGTGCTCTTTGGTGCCCGGCTTTTAAAATCCAGCCTTATGTTTGTGAGATTCATCCATTTTGTGCTTGTCAAAGTTCATTCATTTCTATTGCTGTAGAGTATTCATTAAAAGTATGTAATGACAGCTGACGTCTGCGTTCTATTCTTGATGGACATTTGCATTGTTTCTAGTCTGTGGTTACCAAGATAGTGTGACCAGATCATTCCTTTCTTAAAAATTGTTTTTGTTAGTACATTGTAGTTATGCATAGTAATGCAGCTCATTTTGACATAATCATATGTGCATAAAATATAATTTGCTCCATTTCAATCCCCAGGATTTCCTCCTTCCCTCTGTGCTTCCCTCCCGCTGTTCTTCCTTCTGTTTATTGTTTTTTAAATTGGTGCTGTATAGATACACAGAAAGGTGAAGCTCACTGTGGTACCTTCATATATGCATTTGGTGCACATATGCCAGTATTTTGGTTACATATGTATTCAGAACATTCAGTTTGGGTAGTTGCCATAGTTTTGTAAATAGTTGACTGAACTCTATTCCCAGCAACATATTTGAGCATTCAGTTGCTCTCTTCTCCTGCCAAAACATTATCCGTTTTTATTATCAATTTTTATTCTGGCAGGTATTAATAGATTTCTTTTTTATTTTAATTTGCATTTTCACCTTTTCATATTTTTATCACCCATTTCGACGTCCTCTTTTGTAAAGTATCTATTAGAATCTCTCACAATTTTTTAAAAAGTGGATTGTCTTTTTCTTATCCATTTGTAGGTGGTTGTTTTTTTAAAAAAAGCACGACGTAATCTGGTTATGAGTCATTTGCTTTATCTGTTTTGAATCTATTCTTCCAGTCTACAATGACTTTTCCCTTTCTTAAATGGTACATTTTGATGAACACAAGTTAATTTAATACAATCCAAATTATCTTTTCCCTTTATGTGTCTTGTTTAAGAAATCTTTCCTTTTCCAAGATCATGAAGCTATCTTCTTATGCTATCATCCAGAGGTTCTGCTGTTTTCCTTTTCATCATTCCTTTGGGAATTGATTTGTGTATATGGTATGAGGCATGAGAAGTTTGGATGCACTTTTTCTCCTTATGCTTATGTGATTGATCCAGTTATTCTCCCCTTGTAGCTCTGGAATGCTGCTGCTATTTAAATCCAGTATCTATCTATCTATCTATCTATCTATCTATCTATCTATCTATCCATCATCTATCTATCTATCATGATCTACTTATTTATCCAGCATCAATCTTATCTATCAAGAGGGGGAAGCAGAGAGTGTGCTATCTCTGGACACTCTCTTCTCTTCTGCTGGTCTATTTGTGTGTTCTGTATCCTGCTGCAATGATTACCATAGCTTTATAATTCATCTCACAATCTGGTGGTATAAGTCTTCCATCTTTATCTTCACGCTAAAGTAATAGAGAATGCCAGGATCACCTCAGTGCATTTTCTTTCCCCTGGGATATTGACCTTTGAGCTCTGACTACACTGGTTTCTCTTTCAATGTCTTCCAATACGTATTGCCAAGAAATGGTATCTGGCTTTTATAATTAATTCTGGGATATGGGTTGGTCTGATTTGAGCTACTTCTTTATAGGTAAAAGTGGAAATTCAATGATTTCTTTTTGTTAAAGAAACATTTTATTGTGGTAAAATATATATAACATGAAATTTACCATTTTAACCATTTAAAATGGTATGACTCAGTGGTATTAAGTGTAATCATGATGTTGCATAGTCATTCACTAACAAGTTTCTGAACATTTTCATCACTCCAAAATGTAGAGGCCCATACCATGAAGCTGTCACTCCCCATTCCCTCCTCCCCCAGCCCAGTCTTTATTACTACTAACAATGACCCACATTAGTGAAGTGTTCTAAATTTCTAAAGTGCTTTATGGGCACATCACTGAATTATCACAGCAGTGTGTTGGTTGGTTGTGGTTATGTTGTGTACAAAACATAGATGAATTTTGTGTTTAGACTTGGGTCTCATCCCCAAGATATCTCATTATATGTATGTGAAAATCTTCCAAAATATAAAAAATTTTTTTTAAAATCCAAAATCTGAAACATACCAGCTTTTAAGCATTTCAGGTAAGGGCTACTCAACCAGTATTTGCCAAAAACATCTTCACAGCCAGGGTCTCATTGATCCCTTCTCCAGCCCTGGGAGGTGGGTGGGTATCATCCCAGTTTTACTAGTGAGAAGATGAAGCTCGTGTTGCAGGCTAAGCAGAGCAGCAGGCCCCGGGTTTTCTGGTGTTTTGATCTCCCAAGTCTTTCAGGCACGTGCCTTCTTTCCACCACAGATCTTCTGATCTCTGCTAAGAGCCTAACCAATGATTAATACATTACACAAAGCTGCAATGGAAGTGGAAAATTCCATGCATTGAGAAAGAGCCACTGTATCTCCTTTCTCCCCAGAGAAAGTGAATAATTGAATACCTGGCCTGCCTCTTTGAATCCCCTGCACCACATCATGGAACATGTAGCTGCCAAAGGTTCTTCTCAGATATCAAACATGCTAATACAGTGGAAAAGAATATGCTTTATTCTGGGACCATCTCCAGCATCTAGTATGCTGCCTGGCTGTGTTGCAGAGAATGAACATCAGAGTAACCATCACGCCCATGACACCTTGCCCACTGCCCTGGGTACAGTTGACACAGCAGGTGAGGATTCTTTATCTAGGATTCCAGTCTTGACAGGTGTTTGTGTGAGAGCCCAGTAGAGATTAACCAAACCACCTAACACTCAGCAAGCTGAGGCTGGCCCTAGAAAACAAAAGCACCCAGAAGTTATGAAGGGAGGGGAGAAGAGAGGACAACAAGCAATTCACAGCAGAGTCCCAGAAGCAGATAATCAAGGCAACTGATGCACCACGATGGGGACTCCTTTGCATCCAGGTATCTCCCTCCCCGACTGGCCAAGCTGCATGAGTACCCTGAGCATGAGGTGATAGCCTGCTCCTCCTGTGGGGTCAGATTCTCCTAGGTCTCTCTGCAACTGGAATGGGAGACTCCAAGCTGATATAGCCTGCAGCCAGTCTGCATGTGTTACAAGTAGTGCCAGGGGCTTTGCCAGAATAGGTACTGGCTGGGAATGTAGGTGTTGCTCATATTTTAGAATCTCCTCTAAAGAAAGTACAGCACAAGCGAATCTCAATGAGAAATACCGACAATCACAGTGACCAACATTAAGCTCCCACAACATGCTGGCCAGTGGGCTACACCTTTTCAGGCACTACTTTAGTTACAACAGATGGAGAAATGGGGTTATTATTGTCCCTGCATGAAGGCTACCAAGATTATGCAACTAGTCCAAGTTAGTCAACAGTAACACAAAGTCAAACTCTGACATATCTGATACTTTCCTTACTTTTTAAAGTTAATGTTGAGTTTTTTCCATATCAGTGTATAAAACTCCATGTTTTTCAATGTTTGCATGTATTCTGTTATGTGGACATACTGTCATCATTTAAGGAAAGATCTACTAATACAAATTTAGAGGATTTCAATCACAAATACTGCTATACTGGATATTTTCATACATGTGTACAAAATGCAAAGAATTTGTATTGTTTGAAAGTGATCTGTGGCCATTTTTGAAAACTGTAGTGAAATTCACACAACATAAAATAAAACATTTTAAAGTATGCTAGTTAGTGACATTTAGTACCTTCACAAATGATGTGCAACCATCACATCTGATTTTAAAACTTTTTTTTTAATCATCCCAAAATAAAACTGCATCTCACTTAAGCCATTGCTACTCTTTTCCTCCTCTTCTAAGTCTTCAGTGACTAGCAGGGTTTTCTGTCTCAAAAATTTGTCTATTTTGGATATTTCATATAAATGGGATCATAAACTATGTGACCTTTTTGTGTGTGGTTTCTTTCATTTAGTATAATGTTGTTATGGTTTAGATGTGAGCTATCCCCCAAAAGCTCATCTGTGGGTCAATGCAAGAGTTTAGAGGTGAAATGACTGGGTTATGAGAACCTTAACCTTATCAGTGCATTAGTCCTCTGATGGGGATTAACTGGTGGCAACTGTAGGCAGGCAGGGTGTGGTTGGAGGATGCGGGTCATGGAGGGTGTGCCTTTGGAGTTTTTATTATGTCACAGTGGGGAAATCTTCTGCTTCCTAGTGATGTCTTCTCAGCTGCTTTCCTCTGCCACCTCCTTGCACCATGATGTTCTGCTTCATCTTGGGCATCGAGCAATGGAGTCAGCTGTCTATGGACTGAGACCTCTGAAACCGTGAGCAACAAACTTTTCCTCCTCTAAAATTGTCCTTGTTGGGATCACAGCAATAAAAACGCTTACTAAAACAGATGTTTTCGAGGTTCATTTATCTTGTAGCGTGTGTCAGTACTTCATTTCTTTTAGTGGCTGGATAATATTCCATCATTTGTACATATCACCACTTATCGATCTCCCTATTGATGAATATTTGGGTTGTTATCACCTTTTGTACTGCTATAAACATTTGTGTGCAAGTATTTATTTTAGTGCTGCTTTTTAATTCTTTTGCCCTCCTTTCAAAAGCAAAGTTGAATGCAGGTATTTTTGCAAGGTTGTTAACACTGGGTATTATCAAAGGGTTTAATGTTTGTCACACTGGTAAAAATGATACATTATTGTAGTGCAAAATTTCATTCCTTAAATAAAGTGATGTTGGGTATCTCCGCAGCATTATTAGATGCTCACCAAATCTTCCTTTTTCTGATATTTTTTAAACCGAAGCCTGATTTGTTTGGAAAAACAGTACTTCTGGACTCAGATAATTGATCATAATTAGTCTAAGCTGTAGGTTCTCAACTGGAGTGTGGTAGTGCCCCTCCTGGGGGCTTGGAAAACGTGAGAATTTGAGGGTCTCAATGATAGGACATGGGTACTGGCTGCTATGGTTTGGATAAGTGTTCACCAAAGGCCCATGTGTTCAAGGCCCGGTCCTCACCCCATGGAGTTAGTGAGGTGTGGTAGAACCTATAATAGGTGGGGCCTAGTGGAAGAAAATTAGGTCATTGGGGGAATGACCTCAAATGGAGTTGTGGGAATCTGCTCTCTTCCTCTTCCTCTGTTTTGGTTTACGGCCACCATGTGATAAACAGTTCTCTCGGACACATGCCTCTGTCATGATGCACTGCCTTGCTATAAATCCCAAAGCCAATTGACAATGAAACCTCTGAAAGTGTGAGCCAAAAGAAAACTTTCCTTTTTCAAATTTGATTATCTCAGTTATTTTGTTACAGTAATGGAAAACTGACTAATATGCCAGCAGTTAGTGTCCATGGGTCAGGAATAATATGTGCCCCATGATTTGTAAAAAAATTCTTTCAACAAATAATTTTCCATCCCTTAATGTATATAATGTACTATTGAGAAAAGAGTAATCCAATCATCTGGGAATTACCCAAACTCAAAGTTAAGAACATAGTCATCCACAAGACTGTCATCTCTTCAGACACTTGTCACTAGTCTGGGTGGGGGCCCCATGATCATCCTCAGGTCCAAGAACTCATGAAAGCAATGTACTTAACAATTGCAACTTTATTATTGCAAAAGATATGAATTAGAACTGAGTGAAAGAAGAAACACATAGGGTAAAGTCTGGGAGGGTTCCAAACATGAAGCTTCCATCATCCTCAGAGATGCACCCCACTCCTGCACATCAGTGCTTTGGTTTCCAGTGTTTTTATTGGGTTTCACTATGTTGACATTGTTTATTAAATTATTGGCCACAAGATTGAACTCAGTCTCATCCTTCTCTCTTCCCAGAGGTCAGGCGGATATCAACTGGTTCAAAGTCCAAACTCTCAATCAGCATGGTCAACCCCATCCTGAGTCACCTTGTTAGCACAAACTATGGGGTTCAGTCCAAGGGGCCCATCATGAATGACAAAGACATTCCTACCACTTAGGAAATTCTAAAGGTTTAGAGGTTATCTTCCAACACCTGTGGACCAAGGCCAAATTATTCATTACATACTAACCCTCAATTGTTCAGCCTCCCTTGCAGCTGGAGGTGTGATGGAATACAGACAGCACTAGACAGAAGTTTGCTGAGGTTTATGGGAAAACTCTTGCTCTTGGTTCCACTCCACCCCCAACCCAACTGCTCTTTATCCAAGGTAAACTCAAGATAAATTGCTCTGATCTTGAGTTTGATTGTCATACAGGAAGCTCCCCATGTTCATGGGCTCCACATCCATGAATTCAACCAATAGTAGACTGAAAATATTAGTGGGGGAATTACATCTTTACTAAACATGTACAGACTTTCTTTTATCTTATCAATTTTCCCAAAACAATACAGTTTAACAACTATTCATGTAGCATTTACATAGTACTAGGTACTATAAGTCATTTAGAGATGATTCAAAGTACATGTACATAGCTTATATGCACATACTATGCCATTTTATATAAGGTACTTGAGCACCTACAGATTTTGGTACTCAAGGTGGAACCAATCAGTCCTCCATGGATACGGAGGGATGACTGTATATGGAGCTATATTACATCTGGTGATGACTAAAGTGAAGGAACAAATCTATAGAAAGAGATTTTCTTTCCCTTATGGTATTTTTTTTTTAATGTTGAACCAATGCCAGTAAGGGCTCCTGCCTGCCTGCTCCAGATTTCTTGTTATATGAGCATGTAAGCCCAAATTGGTTTGAGCTATTGTTAGTTAGGTGCTCTTTACTTGCAGCCAAGAGCTACCCTGACATAGTGTTCTGTCATGTGTTTATTGTCTGTTGGTTCTTTTTTTTTCTGAAAATTATCTGCTTATTTTGTTAGCCTGTTTTTATATAGATTTTCTTTTTTTTCTCATTGTCTCATAGGAGAACTTTGCATATTAGAGAAATTATCCCTCTGTCTGAAATATGTGTGTGTGATTATTTTTCTTTAGTATATGGTCATTTGTCTTTTAAATTTCTTGTCAGTAAATTTTTTCAACAAATGGTTTTCCCATTTTAACATAGTCATATTTGTCTACGTCTTCTTTTGTGGCTTTTGAGCTAGGTGTCATTTTTAGAAATGCCTTACCTATTTCAGAAGTATGAGCATATCAATCCATGGGACTTTAAAGATTATCTTATGTTAGTTACTTGCTTTGTTTAGCTTGTTCTATTTTCTTTGTTGTATTTAAACTGTTATGCTTTGTTATATTTATATTTGCTTCAGCATAGAACAAATTATATTCTGTTTATTAAAACTTGAATGGGCGTAAGAACAAAGTTAAAAATAGGGACAGGTGGCATTAAACACTTTCAGGTGCAAAGTATTGTCTTATTTAATTTTCAGATCAGAAAACAGGCTGCTTTTCTTGGTATTTGTTTGCTTTAGATGGGGTTTTGCTGGGTTGTCCAGTTGGGTCTCAAATTCCTGGGCTCCAGCAATCCTCCTGCTTCAGCTTCCCGAGTGGCTGGGCCTGCAGGTATGCTCCATTGCACCTGGTAGGAAAGTAGACAATATTATTATCTTCATTTCAGAGGCAAGGAGCTGAAGCTTACAGGGAGTCAGTGACCAAAGGTTACACACCTACTGCAGAAGTAGCCAATGTTTGCGCTTACGCAGTCTGAGTACAGAATCTATACTCAACCACTACATATCTATATAATTATGACAGCTCCCACTTATTTCTCAATTATATGTCTCTGTTCTTTCCCTCAATTATAAGCACCATATGGTGTTCCTGGTTTTAGAAAATGGCTTGTGAGATATGTTTGATTTCACCAATTCTGCATTTGATTCCTACTTACTCTTTGTCTTAATCACCAAACTTTTTCTAGGACTTGGAACCTAGAGTGATAGGTCAACGTCCTTTAGTGCAGGGTTCCTCCAGTTGCTTCAGGTTGGTAGCAAAGATATACTTGTTCTGTTTTGGTTTTTGGTATGGGGGATTGAACCCAGCACCTCATATATACTAGGCAAGTGCTCTGCCACTGAGCTACATCCCCAGGCCTTTTAATTAATTAACTAATGAATTGATTTTTGAGATAGTCTTGCTAAGTTTTCCAGGCTGGCCTTGAACTTGTGATTCTTCTGCCTCCAGGACTCAGAGGCTCCACACTCCCCTCTCTTTTTCCTCTCGGCTTCTGTCTGTCATGTACCCTATTCTGGGATTATAGAAATGCGCCCCCACACCCAGTTGTAGCACCTGGGATTTATTTTAATCAGGTACTGCAGGACCCACAGACCTGGAAGTGACTGTGATGAAGGAAGAAATGTGCTAAAGTCACAGATCCCTATGGAAAGGATGCAGGGCTCTCCATGCAGGAAAGCACCAGGGTCATCTGGAGACAGAGGAGATGCAGGAAATATAGGCAAGAGCCTTTCTTGAGGTTTTTTCAGGAAGGAACAACTGAGGCAGGTTGAGCATACTTAGGATGGGCCAGTTTAAATACTCTCTGCCTCTGGTCATCTGGAATGTGGCACTGGGTGTGGCAGGGGAATAGGAAACTGAATTTGAGAGCCTGACAAAGGAAGTGGTTGAGGTGTGAGCTCTGGGTTGGTTGATTTGTGTAGGAAAGACAAGCTAGCAGCTGAGCCGTTTGTTATCTCCAGGAATTAGCTGGTCCTGGGAGGGGCAGTCCCCCAGAGCCAGCAAGTCCCCAAGATGTCAAAACATCAAAAACACAAGAAAGGCATGATTAGTTCAAGACAATCCTTGCCCTCTTGCCCCTGAACTTTTCTTACTTCTGGAAATGTCTCCCACTCATCTATGCTGTTACAGGGGTCGCAGATCTTCTCCCACAATTGTCCCCCAGCTTTAGCAATGAGCTGAGGGGCTACATCTGACCCTAGGCACTCAAAGACCATTTTGAGGATTTCTAAAAGTGAACCATGATTAGGAAAGAATAGGTTTGCAATGTAGAAGCAGAGAGTAGAAGGGGAGGGTGGGACATGGGGCCTTTGAATCCTGGATCCTATTGTTCCTGAAGTTAACTCTATCCCTGCCTTGATAATGAGACACATTAATTTGCTTTTTTTCCTAAATTAATTGGAATTCTATTTTCTCCATTTGCATTTTATCTTTATGGAAGAGAAAATTATATGTGCATTTTAATACATTTTCCACTTACTCTTGGAAAGTTCCATGCTGGGTTTTTAAGGGGTGCTCAACACCTAAGAATCTCCTCCCTATCAGGTGGTACTTCAGTGATTTAAGAACTGATAAATTAAATTTCCTCTCAGGTGCCCGGATGAAAAGTAAGAGTTAATTTTGAAAATAGGGCAGATTTTCAGTTGGGTTTATTTATTTATTTATTTATTTATTTATTTATTTATTTATATTTTGCGGGGCTGGAGATGGAACCCAAGGTCTCATGCATGTGAGGCAAGTGCTCTGTCACTAAGCTCTGCCCCAGCCCTAATCAACACTGTTTTAAGAAGTTGCATTTGAACATACTTAAAATAGTGTAAAAGGAAGTGTTCATATTTGATAAGACTCCAGTGTGAGAGAGCACTGGGAGACTCTGCTAAGGACCTTGGAATCCAAAATAAATCTCAAGAATGTGACATTGTAGGCAATTAGACAAATCATTCTCCAAGAAATACCATATTCCACCTACTGGCTCAAGAAAGAAATACTAACAGGAGATCATCTGCTGTCTGCTGGTGATGCCTGGAAATGAGACCTGTGTGGGAACTGTAAGTGGAGTACCAGGAATCTCAGTGTGCTCACTCAGTAAGAAGACAGTCTGGCTCCACTCTCAAAGACACGATCAGAAATTGCCACTTAGTGGTCTAATGTCATTGGCTCATCCCGTGCTGGCGAGGCTCTCAGTGACTCAGTGGTTCTCGATTGCTTTCGTTCACCTTGCTTCTAATCTTATTTCACTTGCAACTTTCTTTTTCATGTTCAAGACTTTTTAAAGAAAAAAAATTGCTCTGATTTTGGTGTGGTTTGTCCCCCAAGTTTTCACGTATTGGAAGTTTGGACTCCAGTGGCAGTGTTGGGAGGTGGATGGAACTTTTAGGCCCTCAGAGGGGATTAAGACGATTTTCATGGCACCCCATGGTTTGGGTCTCACAAAAGTTGTTATAAAAGAGTAAACCTGGCTATTTCACAGCCTCTTTGGCTTCTAATCTGGTGATTGACCTTTTGCACCTCCTCTTACCATTGTGAAGCCCTCTATGAGCCAAGTTAATGCAGGCGCTATGATCTTGAACCAAGAGAATGGTGAGTTGAATAAAACTCTTTTCTTTTTAAGTTACACAGCCTCAGATATTTCATTAGAGTAACAAAAAATGGCCTAATGCATAGACATTGTAGACACCATTGTCCTATTACTCATCTTTTCACAAAGGAAATGAAACTCTAAATGAAACTCCAGCCATCGATATAATTTCAAAAGAGAATCTCAAATGATCTCCTTGTGTTATTAAGCTAACGGGCATTGCAGGTCAGAAGTGGGGGTAGGAGAATTGGATGGCCATGGGTATGACAATACAGCATGAACCATAGTCATAACCACTTAAGTTTCTTCTCAGCCCTAGCTTTTAGCCCTAGTGTTTTTTCCCCTAGGAATTAGGGGAAGATATTCCAATGGGTATTTTACTTCTGAATTCACTAATAAAAATGACTTTTGAAGAACAAAATGGAAATCTTCTCTAGATATTTCTGATATAAAAAAATAGTATTAGCATCACAGAGCAAACCTCTTTCCTTCTCCCTCCCTCCCTCCCTCCCTTCCTTCCTTTCTCCCTCCCTCCCTCCCTTCCTTCCTTCCTTCCTTCCTTCCTTCCTTCCTTCCTTCCTTCCTGTGCCTGACAGTTTCCTTCCATTCTTTTCTAACACCTGACCATACCTGTTCCATGAAATACAGGTGTGATATTGTTGCATTGTCCTTTTTAACCTGTTTCCTGGAACCCTGCAGTGGGAGACAAGGATTTAGATAATCATCGAGTGAATGAGGAGCTTCTTTCATTTCCATGCACACCCAATTTGTGAACAAAACTCAACAGCAGCAGTGTTTGTTATCAATTATTCATTCATCTATTCAGCCACATGTTCAATAAACATTAAGTGCCAATTATATATGAATAAGGCACTGTCTTTGCCCTCTTGGAGCTCTTGCCTGAGTCCTCCTAAAATTTGTGCTGTCATTATGGAGATGGGCTGTGAATTACTGGCTGGGTTACAGTATGGTAGGTATTATCTCCGTCTCCCACTACATAACTGAGATTGTCGAGTGCGCCCTTCTCAGGAGGAGCGAGCCCCAGGGAGCATTTCCCAGGTGCCAGGTACTGAACAGTTCATACCTGAGTCTCCTCCATACGTTAGGGGTGATGGGTATTGTTGCTGTCCTCATTCCCTCATGGGGACAAGAAGGTTAACGGGTTCCAGGTGACTTGTGTGAGACTACCCAGACTCCCAGTCTGCAGCTGTCTTGTGGCAATGTCTCATACCTTCTAGTAAAAACAAACAATAACAATGACAAAACCCCAACCTGTTTTTGGTTAGACAAGGTGACACTGTTTTCTCTGGAAGTTTTCTTCCCTTACTCCTCTTCCTTCACCCAGCCCTGAGTGATTGGATGATGTTCTCAGAGACGTACTATGAGCCCTTGTCTCTTCAACACGTTCTGCCAGGGTGAATGGATACCATGCCTACATCTGCGAGAGGTATAGACACACATGGAAAGATGGGTTCATTCTTCTGTCATTTTTTAAAAAAGTTTGCAGAACACACAATTGACTCTCCATATCCATGGGTTCTCTATACATGGTCTCAACTGTGTATCAAAAATATACAGAAAAAGCCGGGCACAGTGGCGCATGCCTGTAATCCCAGCACTTGGGAGGCTGAGGCAGGAGGATCGCGAGTTCAAAGCCAACCTCAGCAACTTAGCGAGGCCCTAAGCAACTCAGTGAGACCCTATCTCTAAATAAAATACAAAATAGGGCTGGGAATGTGGCTCAGTGGCTGAGTGCCCTTGGCTTCAATCCCCAGTACCAAAAAAATATATATATATACAGAAAAAAATGTTACCCCTGTATTTATATTAGTCAGCTTCTCTTCACAGTGATAAAAAGACCTGACAAGAACAATTTAGAGGAAGAAAAGTTTATTTGTTCAGGCCTGATGTGGTGACACACATCTGTAATCCAAGTGACTTAGGAGGCTGAGGCAGGAGGATCGCAAGTTCAATGTCAGCCTCAGCAACTTAGCAAGACCCTAAGCAACTTAGTGAGACCCTGTCTCAAAACAAAAATAAAAAAGGCTGGGGATGTTACTCAGTGGTTAATCACCCCTGTGCCAACAAAAAAACAAGTTCATTTTGTTCCTAGTTGGCCATCTCCCTAGCTCTGAGCCTGAAGTGAGGTAGAACATCATGGCAAAAGGCATGGCAGAGGAAAGCAGCTCAGTTCATGACAGTCAGGAAGCTGAGAGACACTTGAGGGCAAGGAACCAGGGAAAATATAATCCCCAAGGACACGCCCCCATTGACCTACTTCTTCCAGCCATACCCTACCTGGCTACAATTACCACCCATTAATCCATTCAAGTGGATTAATCCACTGATTAGGTTACAGCTCTCACAATCTAATTGTTTCGCCTCTGAACATTTCTGTATTATCTCACACATGAATTTTCTGGAGACACCTCACATCCAAACCATAATAGTCCTGAACAAGCAGACTTTTTTCTTGTCGTTATTCCCTAAACAATACTCTACAACAAATATTTACAAGGCACTTTTATTGTATTACTAATAAGTCATCTATAGATCATTTAAAGTACATGGAAAGATGTGCATCAGTTTATGCAAATACTATGTCATTTTACACAAGGGACTTGAATATCCACAGATTTGGGTATCCAGGCTGGGTCGTGGAACCAATCCCCTATGGGTACTACTGAGTGACAACCAGTTATGGAGCTGCATTACATCTGGTGATGAATAAAGTGAAGGAGCAAATCTACAGAAAGAACTTTCCCCCTCATGATGTTCTGTTTGTTTTATGTTAAGCCAGTGCCAATAAGGGCTCCCAACTCTCTGGCCTCTGAGGGGTGTCCTGGAACCAGGCCCCTGTAGATACTGAAAAGTGATTGTAAAAAGAAGTGCATGTTTGTGTTTTACAGAATTTTCAGGCAGAATAAGATGTAATATTTGCTGAAGACTCTGGGCACAATATGAACAGGGTGATCCATTATTATTACTTATTGGACATGCCCACATTCAACGGAAAAGGAAATCAGTTTTTGCAATTGCAAGAATAAGTAGATGTCCTATCAAGGGAGAAAGTTCTTTGGTCTGAGTCAGAGCAGATGACTTGAGCTAGGAAAGTGCCCATCACACACCCATGCCCAGCATCCCAGAGAGCTACCTGTATCTCCTGCATCTGCTACCAGATTACAGCAGGCGTTCTGCTTGGGATTTAGCAATGTAGGTACGCCGTCTTGCTTCCCTAAAGGAAAGGACCATTTTAAAAAATTCTAAATTTTGCAGCACTGAGAATGGTATTGGATACAGAAGTACCCAAAATGACTTGAGTGATAACCTGTCTCTCTTGTAAAGTATCTCATATCTCCTCCTTTCCTATTCCTTCAGATACTTTGCTGGGTTTCTCCCATCACCTGGCTCCCAGGACCCTGCAGAGCAGCACTAGGGATGGAGTGATTACACCAGAGCTGACAACCAAGCCCGGGCTGGTTGTACAAGATTGAATTATGGCCCCAGTCCTGACACTTCTCTCCCTGCGAAGATGGCTGCACTGGCCCCATATACCCCCACAAGTTCCAGGGCTTCTTTCAAGCCTCAGAAGTCCCCCCACTTGGTGCACCTTGCTCCCCACATCATTCCCTGGTCATGCCAGCCTCAATGGTGAGCTGAGACATGGCAAGTCCTCTGTGAGACACTATCTTTGTCCCTCGGTGGAACTGGTGGCTATCGTTCTCTGAAGCACTTTAGTCATTGTGGGAAAGCCTCTGCTGAATATGAGACTGGGGGAAATTTGGAGAACTGTGTTTAGGGTTCAAGTTGGAGTCCCTGCCCTTCTTTGGTCCAGGTTCCTCAGGGGCTCAATGGAAAGACTAGGGAGAGCCACAGGCTGCGTTGAGGAGGGGTTCAGGAAGTGGCCCCAGCCTGGGTAGCTGGGGCAGCCAGTTCCTCTCTACCTGTCTGATGCTGGTGGAGTTTGTATTGAACCAGCAAGATCAAAAGACTAGACATTCTGGTGCTCCAAGGGACACCACTCTTTGTCCCCATGCCCCGTGGGCTTCTGCCTCCACTGATTTTTATGATGGATTGTAGAGTAGAAGCAGTGTAGGGGAGGGGATGAACAGGAAGCAGAAGGAAAGTCAGCAAAGCATGCAGGAGACAGGGCTTCTGCTGTGGGGTTGCCAGATCAAACGCAGGTTGTCTAGTTAAATCTGAATTTCAGAGAAATGCAAATAAGCTTTTAGAATACTGATCTCCCAAATCCTGCCACTATTCTTATCCACTAAATCTGGGAACCTTATTGTGTCATCACTACGTTTCTACCTTTTGCAAGATGACCACTCTGCTCCTCACAGCTTCCCTGTGATGGCCACCCCACTTACCATCTCCACATCCATTGTTTGGGGGACCTGCAATAATTTGGCAAATTAATTCACTTACTCTTCATCTTGAGCACATCAGTGGCTTCCCTGAACTCAGGCTGGTTTTCAGTGAGCCTCTCTTTTACTACTCTAGCCTTACTAGAATAGATTTGTGAAATTCCTTTAGGCTTGTGTCCCGAGAGTTGTTTGAAATGCAAGGTGCTCCTTGTATTTTAATTGCATGTGAGTCACCTGGAAAACTTGCTACAATGTATATTCTAATTCAGTAAATCTGGGTGAGGCCTGAGATTCTGCAACTCTACCACTTGGCAATGTCCTACTAGCTGGTTAGAAACTCAAGAGTCCTGGGTTCCCCTCCTCCTGCAAGGCCTCAATTCACCTGTGGTTCCTACAGTGGTCTGAATTGAGTCTTCATCCCATTCTTACATCCCCAGCTTCATATGCTGAAATCCCAAGATACTTCATTGACACACACAGAGGAGATCATCCCTAAGGAGAAGACAGCCATCTGAAAGCCAAGGGGAGAGGCTCAAAGGAAAATAGTGCTGACACTTCGACCTTGGACCTCCAGCAACCAGAACTGAGGCAATCAGCTTCTGTAAGACCTGGGTCTGCCATTCTTTGTTATACAGACTAAGACAGGGTCCTTAGTGGAGCCATGGGCAGTGTCTCCTGAGGCACTTTGAAAATAAAGAAGTAACCCTTTAGGAATTTAGCAGTACAATATTGATAACGAAGCCATCTTCAAAAAGGCTTAGCTTGGGGATGGGGATTTAGCTCTGAGGTAGAGCCCTTGCCTAGCTGAGCTCAATCCCCAGCAGTAAAAGAAAAAAATAAAAAGAAAGAAAAAAATAGGCAAAGGAAAAGGCTTAGCTTGGAGCCTAGAATTTATAAATATTGAACAGAAATGTGATTCTTACCTTTCTTTCAGCTCTTACACATCCCATGAGCCTTCACAATCCCAGGGATGGAGAAATGATCAGGTGTGTTGATTCCCATAACTCAGATGAATAAACTGAGTCATGTGTGGGCACCTTGTCTCCATGGGCCACCATTATGAAAAGAGGAAAAAAAAAAGAGCAAAATTTTTCTTTAAGAATGCAATCTCTACCTTTCAACAAGTAAATCTTCATCAGTTCAGAGTAAATTCAAACAAATCTATCTTCTCTAGTATTCAGAGTTTTCTTTCCTCTCTCCTTTCTCCCTGGGCTGGGGTGACCTTTCAGGGGCTTTATAGAACATTGGGAAATGATGGAGAAAGGTGTTGCCACCTGTCGACACTGGCGTCCATGGAGCTGTGACAACCCAGTGGCCCCACCACTGAGGTTAGGAGGAAGAGGTAAGTGTAGGCAGATAGGAAAATGAGCCCCTGGGCAGCAGAGCACCAACAGCAGCTGCAGCTTTTTGCTGAGAAACTTACAAAAAGACTTATTTTAAAATTGGGACCATGGAAAATTGGGACATACGGACGTGGAGTCCACGGCCTCTCCAAAGAAGGAAAACACCAGGTCAATACTTTGATGGACTAAAGACCACATGAATGCCTTGGGGACACTGAGCACCTTACACAAGACTGGGTGGAAGCTGATTCCCTTAAACCTAGAGATCCATGTAAACCCTGGACAGTAGCCATCTGTGGGCAACTGTCTCAGGTCCCTCCCAGGTATGGGAGCTTTACTTCACTCTGATTTAATAGGCTCTTACACTTTGCTTTCACCTTCTGCTGTTCATGAATCTCATTCTTTGAATTCATGAGATAAGAGCCCATTGGCCCATCTGTGTCACACCATGGTGTGGAGATGCTCCTGCTGGCATCTCTGAAGCATTCACGCTCACACCTGGGGTCCAGTGACCGACTCTCAGAGCACACTCTGCTTCCTTCATCCTGACCTTCCAGTTCCTCCAGGTCCCTGGGTGGTCCCCCTAAACTATTTGCTAAGGGACATTTTAGATGTCCGTCCCACTTTCTCTGTTTGAAGGCTTTCCACCTAAGCCACCAGGCTACCATTTCAATACTGACTCCCCACCAGGCTGGTATGGGCGAACTCTGCTGAGCCAGCAGCCTCCCCAGGTTACACCGAGAAAGTGGACCATAATTTTCTCTGTTCCTGAATCTCCAATGTATGGGGCGGGATTCTTCAGTTCCCCCAGCCTGAGGCTGGGGTTGGGGACAAGGAGCAAATCCCTTCCCACAACCTGACATTGCTGACTAACTCAGTGTCCTCCCCCACCCAGAGTCTCCCAGATGCTCACTCATCCACCCAGAGCTCTCTGTGCCCAGTCTGTGGTGAGCATGCTTAGCAGCCTCACAGGCCTGGGGCCTCAGGAAACTGGCAGTGCTAAGGCTCCCCTTCAAATCCCGACTCTTGCGAACAGACCCAAATGTAAACTTTGGCTCAGAATAATAGGCATGAGTTCATTAGAAGAAATTGGAAAGGAGGAAAGGGGATACTTTCAAGGGAGAGTGCAGGTCATCTCAGAGAGGAGAGGGACGGTGTACCTCTCCTGCACTCCAGTTTTATCAGACGGGGGTGGGTCCCAGGGAAGTTTCCAGAAAGTCCTGACCAAGTCCACCTTTTGACTTTTGACTGACATTGAATGACATAAAATTTTTCAAGTCCCCACTGCTATGACAACTCTAAGTCACTTTGGCCCATGCTGACCAGTTTTAATTAGAACCTGTTTTTGCAGATTTTATGGTTAGGGGGAATTATCCCTATCTCCCTGAATTCTGGGATCTAGTCTGTACAAGGGTCACAAAAGTTTCCCCTCCAGGGTAACCTGTGTTCTTATCAGCATTTAGGGCCTGCATGGCTCCTGCAGATGACAGTAGTTTGCTGAGGAATGTAACATGTGCTGTTGACTTAAGCCAGGCTGGGCTGCCGGTAAATTGCTTCCCCAAAGTGAAAGCATGTGGGGGTCAGCATGGTGGTCCCAGTCTATAGGACCATTCCCACAACCTCATGTTCCTACCACTCATGTCTGTCTGTCCTGTCAGCAGCACCTGTCACTTGTTTTATTATAATGCCCTTGGCTCTTCTAAAATGTGGGCATTTGAAAAGAAAGCAACACGGGTTCTTGCAACTCAAAAAAAGAAAATTTCCCCCCTGAAACTCTTGCTAGAGTTTTTGAAACGCCCTCTTTAAATTCAAACACTGAATAAAGACTCCGTTTGACCCCTTGCTTTACTCTTAGAACAGCCTAGGTCATGAGCAGTGGGTATAGAAGAACGCTAGCGCTGCTTGAATTGGGGAGGAAAGGGGCAGGGTAAAGATGAGTTTTCAATCTACTGAGAATTATTTCACTGCACATTAAATAGCTTTCCAAACATTAAAGACTTAAAACTTTTTTTTCCCTGTGACTTCAGGACTTATCCCTGAACAGTCTGCACTAGAGTCCCTAGGATGCCTGTTCAAAAACAGGAGACCTGCTCACAGGAGCCAAGAGCTGGAGGCCACCAGAGCATTCACCAGTGGGTGAATGGGTAAAGAAAATGTACCTGTGGAACACTATTCAGCCTTAAAAAAGCAAGGGAATCGAGGGAGGAGGGGGCCAGGATATGAAAGAGGGTGGAATGAGACATGTACCCAATGTACATGTAGGATTACACAAATGATATGAATCCACGTCGTGCACAACCAAAGAAACAAAAAGTTGTACCCCATTTGTGTACAATGAATCAAAATGCAGTCTGTAAACATTAAAAAAATTTTAAAAAGCAAAGGAATTGCCAAGTTTGATGGTGCACACCTGTAATCCCAGCAGCCCAGGAGGTTGAAGCAGGAGGATTGCAAGTTCAAAGCCAGCCTTAGCAACTTACTGAAGTGCTGACAACTTAGAGAGTCCCTGTCCCCCCCCCCCAAAAAAAAAATTAAGGGCTTAGGATGTGGCTCAGTGGTTAAGCACCCCTGGGCTCAATTCCCAGTACTGCCCCCCAAAATGCAAGATAATTCTGACACATACTATACCATGGATGAACCTTGAGGACATTATGCTCAGTGAAATAGGCCAGCCACCAAAGGATAAATACTGTCTGAGTCCACTCATATGAGCTATCAGAGTGGTCAAATTCATAGAGACAGAAAGCAGAGTGCTGGTTACCTGGAGCTGGGGGCAGGGCTGGGAAATGATTGCTTTACAGGGACAGAGTTTCCATGTGGGGAGATGAAGACAGTTCTGGAGATGGATGGGGGTGACGGACCCATAATAATGCAGATGTGCTCAATGCCACTGAACTGTGTGCCTAAAAGTGGCTAAGATGATAAATTCAATGTTATGTATATTTTACAATTTTGAAAATTAAAAAATAATGAATCTTAACGATATATAAAATACAGACTCCTGTTCAACTCCAGGTCTCCTGCATCTTCCTAGGGAAGCCAAAGAGTTCTTGTTTTTTTTCATAAACTCTCCAGGGGACTTTGAGAACCACTTTTCTATTAAAAGCCTTCATGGGATGTGGTAATAGGAAGCGGAGGGCTGGGACCTAGGTGTAAGGGTGGAGGAAGAGATCAGTCAGTAGGGAAAGGCGATCCCTATCTGTGGTACAGCCAGGGTACGATGGTCCCTCAGTATCTGTGGGAACTGGTTCCAAGACCCCTGCAGATACCAAGTCCCTTATATAAAATGGTGTAGTATTTGCACAGAACCTGAGCACATCCTCCTGTATACTTTAAGTCATCGCTACATTACTTATAGGATCTAATATGATATAAATGTTAGGGGATAATGACAAAAAAAGAGAAATCTATATATATTCAGTACAGATGCAAGTTTTTAAATTATTTTGCATCCACAGTTGGTGGAATCTGAGAATGTGCAACCTGAGGATAGAAAGGGTAACTGTATACAGTTCAGCATTTAAAACTCATACACAGGTGCTCCACTTTAAAAATCAAACCCAGCATGTTGACTTCATAAAATTCTCAAAGGGCATGAAGATATTGGTCTAACTGTGAAGGAAATTCTCCAAATCCTGGGGGTTTTAAATCAAAGTTGCCTGCAAGGAAACTCAATGTGTTTATTTTCTGTCTGTTTTTAAAATCAGAGTCAGAAGAGACAAAATTGGAACTGGAATCCTGCCAGCAAAACACAGCCTCTCCGCATGGATGCTGTAAAATACCACCACAATTTCTTCGATGTCACCAATCGCCAACTCCACTCTTTTCTCAAATATTGGATATATAAAGTGCCTTGTAAGATTCTTATTTATTCTGACACTTGTTCTGCTATGAAAACAATTTCATTCTTCACTGTATTTTTCTTAAGTTGACTAGAAACCAATAGCTTTCCCACAACTCCCATTTGGAGGTAACCTGCACCACAACTTGGTCATATTAACTGTGAGACTCTTCAAGAGCTAATCAATTGAAGTAAGAACTGTTTTGTCGTCTCTCTGGGAGCAAGATGCTAAATGTGCATTTTAAACAATTATCCCAGATGATACTGAACTTGAAGAACTGCCATATAGACAAAAACATCTGATTTGATTCCTGTGAGAAGAATCTTAACCAACACGTGGGTGTTATATGCTCACGAATTCTACAGTTGACAGATCCCAAACCACAGCCTAGAAGGTACTTCCTGGAGGTGGTATTGCCCTCCTTTTGAAATTGAAGGAATTGAGGGAGAAGATTAAGTTAAGCCTCAAAGCATCTAGCAAGCTGAGACTTTGAAGCTGAAGTCTTTTGTTCCCTCTTCAAAATCCCCACAAACTTTCTCCCTTTCTCCTTTGTAACAGAACTCCACCAAATTCAAGTATCCAGCCTCCTCCTGCAGAAAGGCTGGGGGAGGAAAGATCCTGTCTAGGTTAAATAGATTGGGTGAACCCAGTTTAAAATAAAGACAGTTATAATGTTGGACTGGCTTTTTTTGAATGAGCCAATCATGGCAGTGGTGGGTGGGTCCTGAATAGAATAAGCCAACCAATCATACTAGTGAGTGGGTCCTGAATAAGCCAATCATAGTAGTGGGAGAAGGTGGGTCCTGTTAGAATGAGCCAATTGTAGTTGGGAGCTGAGCCCTATTCGGATAAGCCCATTAGTAGTGGAAGGTGGATGGGAGTTGGGGGTTCCTAATTGGAAGAAGCCAGTCCCTCTAGGCCATTCCCTTTGGGCCAATGGCTCCATTCTTCATGGTAAGGCTAGAGGGGAGGACTGGTGAGTGACTTCTGGAAATTTTTCTGAGCCCTTAAAAAAGACCCAAATAACAAGCAAGGTCACGTGGACATTTGTAGGGTGCTCTTATGATGCCTGAAACTGCAGTGGTCATCTTGCAATCCTGAGGGTACAGCTGGGGAAGAAAGCTGGACCCAGGAGAGGACTGACTGGAAAGTTAGAAATGCCCCAGGCTGGTGATGTTGACTTTGAACTGCTGAAACAGCCGAACCTGCAAATTTACTACAGGATCTCTCATGTGTGAAACAATAATATGCCCTGTTGTTCAAGGCGTTATTGTGGCTGTGCACATCTAGCCGAGTGTTATGTCTCTGAGAAGAGTTGGCAAAACAAACAAGTAAAATATTTTACTGTCACCAACAGATGCTTTATGGAAAAGAAAGCAAAATGTCTATGAATCTCTGGATAAAAGACTTCAAAGCAATTTGTCACTCAAGGCAGGACTCTGAGCTCTAACTAGAAAATGAGTTTCAAAGCACTGAGAACATTGGTTTAGAGGTTCCCTCACCACCTTTGCCAGCTATTCAAGAGCAAAGCACTGCTCTATGCATTATTATTTTAAATTTCTATATAATATTTGATTATGTTCCACAGTGGTGTGGAGAAAAAAGACAAGGAGTCATCCCAGGGTACTCACAAGGGATGCAGATCCCCACACACCTGCTCAAGTCCCTTCTATAAAATGGCACAGTATCTGCACATAACCTACAAGAGGATGTGTCCTCTTGTACACTTTAAATCATCTCTAGATGACTTATAGTACCTAAAACAATGTTAATGCCATTCAGTAGTTTTTATACTGTATTTTTTAGGGAACAATGACAAGAGAAAAGTCCAGACTCATTCAGTCCAGATGCATTTTTTCCTAATATATTTCCATCCTGGTTGGTTGAATCCTCAGATGCAGAACTGGCGGTACAGAAGGTCAACTGAATATGGACATAGAGCTTGACTGTGGTAGAGGCAGAGTGTTCAGCCCAAATATGGATTTTAATCCAAGTTTTCAGTGAGGTCAGTGAAGCCATTTTTTATGTGTGTCAGAGCTGTGTGGAGAAGTGTCCTGAGTGAGAGGCGGTGATTAAAGAAAGCAAGGAAGCTGTCAGAGAACATGCAGCTAAGACCGAGGCTACATGAGAATCAGGGAGCCCAGGAGAACAAATTTGTAAGGACCTGAGAGGAAGTGAGACCTGCTCCAGGGGTGAGAGACGTATCCCTGTGCAGAGACCGGGAAACTCATGATTTCGGGGAATGACTCAGGCTCAATTTTATCTGATGATCCCAGCAGGGCCTAGAGTCATGTTTTTCAACCTGTGAGCTGTGACCCTTAACAGTTCATGAAATTAGCTTGGTGAGTTATGATCAGCACTTAAATGAAGGCTGGGAGGTAGGCCAAATAGAATAGGAAATATCACAAAGCATTGCACATTCCATTGTTATGTTGAACCTGTGTGTTTATGCATGAGTGTGTGAGGTGTGTGTGTGCATGTGTTTGTGTGGATGTATGTGCATATGTGTTTATATGTGTGTGGTATATGTCTACGTGTCTGTGTATGTATGTGTGATGGTGTGCATTTATGGTATATATATTTGTATGGATGTGTGCATGTGTGTGTTATGTGTACATGTGTCTGTGTATGTATATGAGGGTATGTAGGTGTGTATGTCTATATGCGAGTATGTATGTTTGTGTGTGATGTGTCCATGATGTGTGTGGGGTTTGCATGTTTACTATATTCCAAAGTACATCTTTTTTACGATGGTTGTGTTTTGTTGGCCTTGAGGCTGAAGCACCATGTTCTCTTAGGATAGCCAGAGCTGGGGGGAAATTCTGTTGGACTGGGTCAGAAGCAGACAGAATGAAGTGATCTATCATAACTGCTTATCATTTGATCAGGTGTCTGGCAGAGCAGAGTCTGGACCTTGGCCTCCCTGTGGAAAAGGTCCCTCCAGAATGACTATATTGTTTGGATTTGTTTATGCACTTTAACAGCTTTGAAAACAGACAGAAGAATCCCAGGCCCAGTGAATATGGAAAGTGCCCAGGCTGAAGAGTGCTTCATTCTTCCTCAGGTCACTTTAGTAAGAAACTGTGAAGCCCAGTTAGAGCCATAGAGACCCCACTGCTCCCAACAATCAGGGAACAGGAGAAAGACTTGAGTTAGCAAAGTCTGAAGCAGGGAAAGGGTGATCTTTTCTAAAGACTCAAAGGCTTCTTTTCAGTCCTATGGTTCCCTTGCTGATCATCATATGTGAGTTTTCTTTTCATTGAGAGAGTGCTAGCCATCTAGACTTTGAAACCCCTTGACAGAGGAAGCCTCACCTCTGTTCTGAGGTGCTAGGAAAACAACTACATCCAACAGTCAAAAGATATAAAGTTTGTAGGCATTTTTCAGACAGGAAAAGTCTCACTCCTTTTGGTTCTCAAACCCCACTTGAAACACAGATTCCATGCTTCATCACTACTCTCTTCTTCAAGGATGCTGGAGACAGCTGAGGATGTTGCACTCTGGGAAATTCCCATCAAGGATGAAGAAAGTTGCTTTAAAGGATGTAGTGTACTCAAATAGCCGGAAGCTATTATGCCAGGCAGAAGTTCCACAGTTAGAACAGTTTATGTGGAATGACAAGCCACATTTTGGGAGACGTCAACTTCATGCTTCCATGCTAAGCCTGTCTCCCCACCTTCCCAAGGTAGCCTTTGCCTTGGCTGAGACCACAAACAGCACAACTGATCCTCACTTGAAGAAGCTGTCAACCAAGACATTGCAGAACATTCAAGATAATGTCTGTAATTTCTCAAAAGAAGAAACACAAATGGTCAACAAATGTATGAAAAATGTTAAACATCTCTAGCAATCAGGGAAATGCAAATGAAAACTACACTAAGACTTCATTTCACTCCAGTCAGAATGGCAATGATCAAGGACACAATTAATAATAAATGCTGCTGAGAATGTGGGGGAAAAGGCACACTCATACACTGTTGGTGGGACTGCAATTTAGCACAACCACTCTAGAAAGCAGTATGGAAATTCCTTTAAAAATGAGAAATAGAATCACCATCTGACCCAGCTATCCCACTCCTTTGTATTTATCCAAATGAACTAAAATCATCATATTATAGTGATATAAACATTTTGATGTTTATAGCAGTAAAATTCATAATAGCCAAATTATGAAATCAGTCCAGTTGCCCATCAGTGGATAAATGGATCAAGAAAATGTGGTGTATATACACAATAGAGCTTTACTCAGCCATAAAGAACAATGAAATTATGGCATTTGCTGGTAAATGGATGGAAATGGAGAACATCAAGCTAAATGAAATAAGCCAGACACAGAAAATCAAGACTTGAATTTTTTTTTTCATATGTGAAAGCTAGAAAAGTAAGGGAAAAAGACAGGAGTAGGGATCAGATATCATAAATATATAGGGAAGATCAGTGGAGTAGAAGCAGGAAATTGAGAGGGGGAGAGGGAGGATGGGAAAGGGGAGGAAATGTGGAATAAATAAATTTAACAAAATCATTTTTTATGCCTACATAAGTAAACAACAGGGAATTTCACCTGTATGGACATGTAGAAAATACCAATCAAAAATAAATAAATAAACAAATGAAAGAAAGATCAGTAGAGTAGAGGAAAGAGAGGAGGAGGAAGAAGGAGAGGAGGGAAAAGAGAAGGGAAAGGAGGGGGGAACGGAGCTTAAAAATCAAATTCCATGTATGTATGATTTTGTCAAAATGAACCCAACTACTGAGTATAACTATAATGCTCTAATTTAAAAAAATACTCTTTTACAAAAAGATAATGTCTGTACCCACTGGTGACAAGGTACATGTGACTTTGGCTCCTTGTCCAGAGCAACATGGGCCCCTGTTTTCATATGTAGTAGTTGTCCTGTGGTTAGGACAAGAGTATATCAGAAACACTGGGGCCAACTGAGGAGGTGAATGGTGGTGGGGTTCTGTCCAAAGGTGCTTGGGCTGGGGAGTCTCTTAACATTGACCTTCAGCCATACCTGTCACTGGGGGCTCAGAGACAACCAGGATGGAACTTGGTCACCAACCAAGGATCACTTGCTATCCCTAAGTCCCAATGACCTTCTCTGAGAGTCAGGTTCTTCCTCTGGGGCAGACTAGTTCCTTCATATGGCAAGCTCTGCCCTTCCCTCTTCAAATCAGTGCTGTGCCTCAACACCATCAGCACTTCTGCCTTTCCAGAACACTCTCTTACTGACCTCACCAAAACAGATGCAGCTGTGCAGATCTAAACTACAATTTTCATATTAGAAAACTGGGGACTTGAAGAGGCAGCACACTGTAATGGAGACTCTGAAGTTCATATTTAAATGGAGCACTGCTCTGTACTGGCCCAGTGATCAGTGTCCACATCTGTCAAATGGGAATATTCTGCCTGTCTTTTATGGTCTGAACAGTGCACCCAGCTCCCAAACTCAAGTTCAGCCACCAAGAATGTGAATGCATTTGGAGATGGGGGTTATAAGGAGGTAATAGTGAGGTGTTTAGGATGAGCCAGAATCCAACATGACAACCGGGATTCTTATAAGAAAAGGAGATGAGGACACAGACACACACGGAGGGAAGACCATGTGAGGACACAGGGATAAGATGGCCATCTGCAAGCCCAAGGACAGAGGCCTCAGGGGAATCCAATCCTGTCCACACCTTGATGTCAATCTTTCAGCCTCCAGAACTAGGAGGAAATAAATGTCTGATGTTTGAGTCACCCCCTTTCTGTGGTATTTGTTATGCTGTCTTAGACTCATAAACACCGTGTACAATTATACTGGGAATTAACTAAAATACTGCCTGTGAAGTATTATAACAGTGTGTCCAGCCACTCTTTTTCTTCCCTTTTGTCACCCCAGTGTCTTTTCACTTGGTCTCTTATTAGTCCTCTAGGTTTGGCTCTGAGTTCAGTTAGAAATTCAATGTGAGAGACCTGGAATCTGAGCAGCCCATTCATAGCAAATACATTAATCAGCCTTCTATCACCATAAAAAAATACCCTACATAATCAACTTATAAAGAGGAAATATTTATTTGGGTTCAATTTTGGAGGTTTCCAGTCCATGACTGGTTGGCCCCATGCTTTTAGGCCTGGGACAGCACATCATGGTGAGAGTTTGTGTCAGATGCTCATGATGAGCAGCTGCTCATCTCATGGTCAAGGAGCAAAGAGAAGAAAAGGAAGGAACTGGTGTTCCCCAATTTCCTTCAAGGGCATGCCCTCAGTAACTTAGAACCTCTCAACAGGCCTCACCTCTTAAAGGGTCCACCCCCTCCTAATGGTGCTACTCTGGGGACAAGCTTCCACAAGTGGACCTCTGGGGAGACATTCCAGATCCAGACTATAGCAGCAAATCAAACAGACCCAGCTCCCCTGACTTCTCCTGCCATTCTTGCCCCTCTTGGTGGTACATTAGCATAATTATTCTCCACTCCCCTGTCTATAAATCTGTCCCTTCAAAAGGTGTTAGGCATTTCCAAAGTGAACAATCTATAGAAGAAGCTTCCTCCTCACCTGGTTCCAGAAACCAGAATTTGGAGGGAACACTGAAGCCAGAAGAAGCCCCAGACCAGATTGCTGCCTTGACTCTGACTGCTTGGAAGCATGGTAGACAGATGATGGCAGAGAGAATGTTCTTCTCAGCCAGGAGGGCAAACCATAGCCCTCTACCAGGGCCAGGCTCTACCATTGTATGCAATTGAGTTTGCTTCCCTTTTGTTAATCTTAAGATTTCAATAAAATTGAAAAGTTCTCATGTTCCCAAGGCTTGAATTAACGTGAATAAGGAGTTTTTAAAAATCATGTCTTTATGCTGGGGCTGCTAGGTGAAGTACAAATATTACAGCAGCCCCCATCTACACTCATGGCAGACATCAGTAATCAATCATGGCTTCTTTCTCAGTGGTCATAGGCCCTTCAGTAATAGTCCTTCTCAGCACAGCCCTACAAAGAGACACCAGCAGTTGGTGGGAGCCAGCACACTGGACCAAGCCCATGTGCCACTCCTGTGATAGAGTTTTGAGGAGGTGCTGGTATGGTGGCTATTGTGGGAAAGATATGACTCTCAAGAACATAAGCTGGGTCCTACAAGAATTCCTCTCGATTTTGTACCATAGGAAAGATTAAGGTTGAGTTACTAAGGCCAGCCTTAAAACATGACAGAGATGGTTTGGTCCTGGTCTAAACTGCCCAGTATGATGTAGTCTTAGGTACATCTTCTTTCTCCCTAGAAAGCCAATAGGGAGAGGGGTCTTTACATTTCCACCCATATGTTAGAGGGGAGTGAATCCTGAGACTCAGCATGCTGCCTTTGGAATTGGAGGTCTACCCCAGAAATGAGCATGGATGTTCCATAATGGAAATTCTGTCCCCAGCTCCATCAGCTTTTACAGAAGCAGACATCCATGGTGAACATCATAAGCTGACATTGGCTGAAATCATTGCCAGCTTTGCCTGGGAGGCAGACATCAGGCCTAGGTGCTGCACACACCAAGTCACAGTTTCTTAATCTCCAGGAGTGGCACATTCCGTCTTCTCCCCTGGATCCCTTTGCAGAGCAGTATTCCCCTAGGAATAGAGAGGGATTCCCACTTCTGCAAATTCTGTCCTTGAGTGGGGAGCTTCTGCCTCCCTCCTCTCTCATCCCACCTTCTCACCCCCACCCTACAAGTAGCAGACAGGGAAATGAGTATCACTTCTGAAGGATTATTGAGATTTAAAAAAAATCCTCTTCCCAGATAAAGAGGGATTTCCATCTATACCTGCCTCCAGATAGGACCCCTTTCAAACCAATATTCTTTAAACAGTAATCCAACATTTATTTAGCAGAGGTGGCCTTTTAAAAAATAAATATTATATATCTTGTATTTATGTCTAAAATTAGGGATTTATGGTTTGCATTCATTAGCATCATGTTCCAAATCACACGATTTATTGGCAACCATAAACAAGTTCAAATGGTTTAAAATGTGGACAATAAAATAAATCACACCTTGTCCAATAGACAGCACTATGCTGTGCCTCCATTGTTCTTGTTCTTTTTCTCAAAAATTCAGCTGACTCTGACTCTTGGTTTGAGGAGTCTCTGGGCTGCTGGATCTCAAAGTTGGAGGTGGGCTTGCAGTTTCACTGTAATTACTCAACACTGGAGCCTGTGCCTCCAGGGGAGAGAGACTGGTAAATGTACAGAAAGTGCTGAGATTGTCACAGGGTCTCCTGCACCTGGCGGGCAGGTGGTACACAGCTTGGAATTCAAAAATTAGAAGGAGGAGTGCAGAAGGATCAAAGCCTCTTGGGAAAGTGGCAAAAGAGAACTTCTTGATTGAATAGATAGACTCTTCCCTGCTCCAGGGGACCCAACTCTATGGAAGTCAAAAGCTCAGGAAGACCTGGTCTCTAACCAGGTGCTGTGTGTTTGTACAGCTGTCAATAGTAGAAATGGTGTCCCATGTCCTTTGCTTGTGTCTGTAGGCAAAGCACCATCAATCACAGCACCACAGAAGTGGACTCAGTGTGCACATCACAGATTTGAATGGATTCAAGATAGAAAGCCAGGTTACCTGGCCCCAGAACTCCCATTTGTAGTAGTAAGATCTCAGTATTGTGCCTAGAGTGATGCTCCTGCAGGTTCTTGCACTGGACACTCCTTGTTTTATCTCTGAACCAATTTCAAATAGAAGGATCTGGAGTCAATTGCAAAGCAATCAATTAAAGGTGTTCCCCTGAGTTCCTTCCCACTTTGGACTTTGTCATAGTTTAAGTGTGGAATACCCCCAAAAGCTTGGGCTTGGTCATCAGCTGATGGCACTATTGGGAGGTGGTAGAACCTTTAGGAGGTAGAGACTAGTGGGAGGAAATGAGGTCATTGGGGGTGTGCCCACAAAGGAGATATTGGGCCCCAAGCCCTTCCCTAACTCTCTTCCATTTCCCAGCCACCTTGAGGTGAGCAGTCCCCTCTGCCACACACTCTCACCATAATGCACTGTGAAACCACAGGCCCAAAGCAATGGGGCCAACCAACAACAGACTGAAACCTTGGAAACCATGATCCAAAATAAATCTTTCCTCCTTTTAAGTTGCTTATCTCAGGTATTTTTTCACAGTGAAAGAAAGCTGACTAACAGCACCTTGTTTCTTCCTCTTCTAGAAAGGAAGGGAAAGAGGAGGAATCCCCAGGGTTGTCCTGGTGTCAGAGAACACCCAAGAAGGCTTCTTTTCCCTTTCACTCACTGAAAGCTTCAGAACCATGATAAAAGGCTGAAACATCAACTCCAAGTTTATAAGGTGCATCCCTGCTAGAGATTTTTGACAGGTTTGGTTGGAGAAGCTCTCAGTGAATAATAATGAGAAAGCTGTCAGGCTAAATGCCATTCTGACATTTGAAGGAAGAGGCTCATGTAATTTTTGGTTGTTTAAGGGCAAGAAGCCTGGCACTCTGTCTTCTTGTTAGAATGACAAGGAGTTACAAGCAATTCTTTTTTGCTTCTCTTTTCCTTTAACAAGTAGAAACTAACAGAGAGCTTGCTATTAAAATGAACTTACCAAATAAGATAACTGTTCATGTGGGAGAGAAGCACTTCAATAAGGTGCATTTCTCCTCCTTCTTCTCCTCCTCCCCCTCCTCCTTCTCCTCCCCCTACTTCCTCCTCCTCCACCTCCTTCTGCATCATCATCAAATTTAATATGTGTGTGAGCAGAACTCTGCCAAGCCTCTGTCAAATGAACTAATTATCGTGGTGCCTGATTTTGGGATTGTGAAACCTGAAGAAAGTAATGCTAAGGGGCCAAGGGGACATTATACAGGCGCCTTCAGGTCTGCCATCAATGTTGTGCAAAGGGTCACACACACTGTGTCAGTAGCTTCTCTACCAATACTATGTGCTCTTACATTATGGGGTCTTCAGAGGCCCATGTCACTCCAGTCTGAAAGGGCAATAGTGGAGAGATATGGCCAATGTGACAGTTTTCACTGGGCCAAAGCCTTTGTCCAGGACATAGCCATGTATGTCATGAAAAGGAGCTTGAATGTACTCATAAGAAAATGGAAAACTTTTGAAGGATTTTCAGCAGAGGAGTTTGCACATTCAGATCTGCCTTTTTAAAAAGATATACCCAAGGATCAGAGTGGAAAAGGGACTTGAGAGACATTCAGGGGGTGGAGCCAATGAGGGACATGAAGGAGCTGCAGATCTAGGAGGATATTCAGGTTCATGTGGATAACACTACTATTTGGCAAGGAGAGCTCTCTAAATGAAGCATGGGGAGTGATAGTGACTTTCATCAGGACTATGTTGGGTGCGAGGTGCCGTGGAGTGGCCAGGTGCAGAGGTCTGGCTCTGTGTGTAATAAGAAGTCTCATCATGAAAATGTGATTAAAATGAGAGAAGTGCTTTGAAACCCTCAGATGAAAGGTGCCACGCAAGCACAGAGCAGCCTCATTTTAGTGCATTTCGTCCCCCATCCTCCCCGCCTCATCAGGGGGTCTTTCATGATGGAGAGCACACACTCCTCGTCTTGATTTTAATTGGCTCTGATGCCTGAGCTAGAGTATTCCAGGCATGAACCAAACAAGTGTTGCAAATGGAAGATGCAGGATGGGCCCGTGCAAGGATTCTGAGGTTCCGGTACAGATGGTTGGAATTCAAGAGAGGTGATTAAGGTTCTGCTGTCAGTCTTGTGAGTTTGAGAAAACCCCTTTCACTGAATCTCTCAGTTAGCTGATTCATCTATGCCCCTTTCTAAATGTGTTTAATCAGAGTTGGAACTTTTTTTTAAACAACATTCAAGATTTCTTCCATCCCGAGCATCTACTACATAGCTGGTATTCAGGATTTAATAGTGAGCAAGACTGACGTGATCCTTGCCCTTGCAGAATGAGTTATCTGTAAGAAGCATTTTTAACACAGCTCATGATTAAGAGGAAAGATCAAGACGGACTCCGACTCCAAGAAAGATGCTTCAGCTTCAGGAAATAAATGGGCATTCTCTCTTTAAGAAAGCATTTGGAAAACCAGCTCTCCCCTTCACAAGGCCTCCTCAGTGGGAGAGCAGGCAAAGCAGTTTCTCCTGTTGGGACTGAGGCACAGCATGAATCATCATTTGTATATAACCTTCAGCATCCTGGAGATTCGAAACCAGTGCCTCCATCTTGCCCAGCTGAAGTGTGTGCATGGCATTATTACTGTGATTATTTATGTCTTGCCTTCCCGCTTCAAGGTGCAGGGGTGAGAATGTAGTGGATGCTTGTTCCAGTCTAAAGGAAGTGGAATAAAATGATGTTAGAACCTGTACTTAATGCCTATATGGGGCTCTACAGCTTACTCTCCCTGCACGCCTTGGGGAGAGGAGAATGTCTGCCCTGGTTATTGCACTGGAGGGAACACAGCCTCACTGTTTGCCCCTCAGTCTGCGAGGAGAAACTGCTCATTAGAAGCAAGAACAACACTATCCCCAGGAGAGTCCTGCCCAAAGCAATGCTTTCCTCTCTCACCTCCTAGGGAGGTTCTAAATTCCCTTCCAATCCTTTGCTTCCTTTCTTCTGTCCTCATTATTGAACCATACTGGGTGCTGCTGATACACAGACAAAGCACACCATTGCTACCATTCAAGGTCTCATCTGCAATGGGCATGCCATTGACCATCTTACCAGTTCAAGGGATCCTGAAGTGGTTCAGTAGTTCTACCTCCTAACCCTCATATCCCCAGGACCACCCGTCCTTTGGATGGGCTTTGTTACACAGCATGGGAAAGTGTTTGTCTACAGGTGAGTAATCAGCAGGAAGCAAGCAATACTTCAGGACATGAACAGGAATAGATCTTGTTGGTTAATGCTGGAAAATTAGTTGGCTGCTGATAGATTAACTGTCCTCCCCCATTCGAAGAGAGAAGCTTGGTGCCTGGACACAGGCCATTCAAGATGCCCACCTGGGGAAAGAGCTCGGCAGGAAGCTAAAGAATGATTCACCCTCCATGTTCAGCCTCCCACAAGGGCTCTGCTGCACTGATGCCAGACTTGAGGCAGGAGAATCTTGGAGATGATCTGTCTGTCATTCCAGCAAAGGAGCATCCCAGAGGCATAGCCCAGGGCTTAGGGGCCAGGCTGGGTTGACCAGGCCATGCAGTTGGCTGGCTGCCCATTCAAGTCATGAAAAAGTAATCTTTTCATGACTTTTTCCACTCTTTTGCTTCCATATGCCTTCTTCATCTCATGTGAAACTAATTGCTTAAAAATATCTACTTTCTAAAAATATTTCACTCTTGCTTTTTTTCCAAAATATTTTTTCCCTGTCCATATAAATCTTTTCTTCTCCTTTTACAACTTCCTTTTAACTTCCAGCAAAATTTTCCTTCTTCTTTCCTATTTCATAGGAAGAATAAAACATCAACCCAAGGAACTGAAAACTGGCCCCCCTTTCCCTGAAAACTGGAAGTCTCCATTCAGACCTTTCTTAGAGACGAAAGAGTTATGGATGTCCATAAGCAATCAGGCTCCCCTTTGAAAGCTGTAGATTACTATCTTGCTGCAGGTATCATGGGTGCTGAGGGATCACAATATAGGAATGTCTAGTTGGGCCCCAAATCAAGAGTGGTGGGGTCCCATCTGTGTCTTGTAGGCTAAGGATTTCACCAGACATCTGTGTCTTCTCACCTCTCCTAGTCACCTACACTTTCCATAGGCCAAAATAAACACAAAGGGTACATTTAAAACAAAAGCCAAGTGGGAGGGCATGGTGGAGAGAGGGCTGGTGGGGATGTCCCCACTCCCTGCCTTAGTGATGGAGTAACTGGGCCAGGCTTGGCTATGTGAACTTCCACCGTCTTTAAGGTTCCTTGACCAAGTGACCTCCTTCTTTTACTTTGTGTCACGCCTGTGTCCCTGCCCACACCCATAGCATAGCTTGACATGGAAGATCTTGATTGTAGAGGACCAAGGACAATGTTCCCCAGTTTCCTATGCTCTGGGGAGTGACTGAGAATCAAAAAACTCCAAGATCACAGTTCTTTAAAAAACTGTGGCATGGAATATAACTGGAAAATACAGAGATGGAGAAAAAGAAGGGAAAGGTAGCAGAAGCAAATAAGGGCAGGCAGGTCTTGGGTGGGGAGGCCTATGGGCCATACCAGCAATATGCCAATGCTCTGTGTTAATACTTGGTTTACCACCAGGTTGGCCAGTTGGACATACTCTTGGGTTTAAGTTGCTGAATCAACTCCCTGACGTGCTTGATTGGAATGTCCATGAGTCTGTTTTCATTGTGTGATAATTTACTGATAAAGTTTACTGTGTGCTGGCACTTCCTGTGTTGAGGTTCAGGCCAGAGACATAAAATCTATGCTGATGGCACAAAGAGCCTCTCACCTCAAGTTCCAGTGTTGTGCCATGCAGGGCCCCACGTTTTCCCGCAGCCATGGCCACAGCCTCTGCCACTGATGCTGGTGCTGTCGTTGGCCCTCTTGACATTGCTGACCTGGCTCTAGGTCCCGTCTCTCTGCAATGCCCTAGCTAGCTCCAGGACATACACCTCATCCCTGGCTGGGATACCAGGTCAATTGCTTAACACTGCCTCCCATACCCTCAGACCTGAGCGTGCAACTTCCCAGCATACCTCCACTGTCATGCAAGCTCCATTGTTCCATCAGACTTCATGTACAAAGTACAAGTTCAAAGACACAATTATTAAGAATTTCAGGACAGTTATAGCAAAGCATTAAAACAAGCACTGGCCTTTTCTGAGAGTGGAACCTTCAAGACTACTCAGGTCACACACCCATGAAGCTGGTCCCAAGGGCAGGACAGCAGCCTACTGAATATTGGAAACAGAGCAGGAGAGTTGAGAGTAAACCCTCCAAAACCCTAAAGCCCATACCCAGCAGGGAACTTGCAAAGGCATCAGCAAGGCAGCAGAGCAGAGGGATATCCCAAAGAACAGAAGGATGAGACTGATGGTCGAGGCCAAAGAGAAATTCCCAGTGATCCAAAGAGCCAGCTGGATGAGCTAGTGGATGAGCTGTGGTATAGAGATCTCAGCATCCTGCTACTACCTACCTAAATCATGCTGGGGCAGGAGGAAGAGGGTCACGACTTTCTCCTGAAAAACATTTTAAATCAGTGATGAAACTAATGTACCACATTTTGATACAAAATTTTCACCATTACATTAACATATATTCATGAGTATTCCATGCTTCCAAATCTTACACCAAAGACAGTTTAGGAATGAACAATTTTTAAGTAATACTGGCCCAAATAAACAAACAACCAAACAAAAACTTCTACTCCACTTTTTTTACAAAAATATGTGGCATAAAATCTGTGATAATTATGCAGTGAAATATGGTAACTAACTCTTCAATAAAGCCAGACCCTGCTCAACTCCAGATCAGACTGATTTAACACCCCTTAATAAACATTGACAGAAGAAGAAGAGGCCTATACTTTTCTGGAGGTAAATTTAATTTACTTTAATCTTCATAACAATTTTGCACATAATGTTTAGCACACAATAAAACATTCAAATACGTGCATTGTATTTACAGAAAATTTGACCTTTGGAGAGAAGTGAAACAGTAAACATAATTAGACTTATTCAAGATGTTGAACTTTAAAATAATGTTGGACTTTAAAATAAAAGGGACTTTAATTATGATAAGCATGTTAAAGGATCTAATGGAGAAGGTAAGCAATATGTGTAAACAGACGGAGAATATCAGCATTGAGATGGAAACTACACCAAAGAGCCCAAAGGAAATGTTAGATATTAAAAAAAATACAGTAACCCAAATGAAGAATTCAATCTATGGGATTTTTGCAGACTGGACATAGCAGATTGATAAACAGAAATTAACCAAATGGAACAGAAAAGAAGAAAAAAGAAACAGAATGTACAAGATCTGTGGGATAATATCATTATGACCTAAGACAAAAGTTATTGAAGCCCCTAAAGGAGAGGGGATATAGAAATGGTGCAAATAAATATCTGAAAACATGATCCATGAGAATTTTCCAAAATTGATGGAACATCAACCAATGAGTCCATCCTTAGTGAATTTTAAGTCCTGATAAACATACCTAGAGACAGCAGAGTGAAACTGTGGAACACCAACATAAAAGATACAGATACAAAACATATCACCAACAGATATCTGTATTACCAACAGATGAAGATACAAAAAATCTTAAAAATAGCCAGAAGAATAAAATATAGACTTTGTTTATAGGGGAACAATAATAATAATGTCAGTTGATTCTTCATAAAAATAATAGAGGTCAGAAAATAAAATAATAACACATAAAATGCGAGAGACCTAGAATTATTTTAGAGAACATATTTTTTAAAATTGAAAGCAAAACAAAAACATTTTCAGACAAAAGTTGAAACTTCTTCTCCAGGAGAGTTGCACAGTTAGCAATGCTAAAGCAAGTTCATCAGGCCCAAGAGAAGCGAACCCAGGAGAAGCCCCGAGCTGCAGGAAGAAATAAGAGTGTGGGAAAGGAGTGTCAGCTCTCAGTTCTAAAAAGCCAGGATCAGTCACCCAGACCACGTCAGCCTCACCTAGCTTCTCCAGGACACATCTAAGGTGAGGTGTCCACAGTACTAGTGCTTGTTACCTACACTCTGGATTCTAAATTGTACTTTAAAAGTTAAACTTAGTTAAATGTAAAGCTTAGGAGAGCACTTTGCCAAGTTGGTGTTCTCTACACTAAAATTTTGTGTAGCGAAAGTCTTGAATTTGTATTAAAAAAAATTGATTGGCATTTATTTGTGTCATTTGATGTTTTATAGCTGGATAAAGTAACCTGTTATCAATAAGTTATATATACAGTTTTGTGTTACTCTTCATACTGGAATTGAAATTTAAATGCATTCTGCCACTTTTTCTACAAAAATAAAGTTAAAGGCTCTCTTAGCCTTTCTTTGATTCATGTTTTAGATGTAATGTTGTATTGTGTTATTTGTGAAGAGCCCTGCCTTACCTGAGATAAGGCTCTGCCTCCCACCTTACTCCATGTTAGAATGGCTCCAAAATAGGCTAGACTTCAGCTCATTCAAAGTTACATTCAAAAGATTGATTTTTGTTGTTATAAAAGTAATTTTTCTTGGTTCATAGCCATTACACAAACTGAATATGTTTTTGCTCTGTTCATTTAATTTTGTATTGTCCTTGTAAACTTTATAACTGTTGCCTGTTAGTGTGTTGCAGAGGTATTGCTGCTAAACAAACCAACCAACCAAAAAAACTGGATTAATTTGAGATAATAAGCCATCACCTATAGGGTAGATAGTACATAATGCTGACTTCCATGACTAATACTAACCCCAATTAAATGAAAGGGTTATCTATAAAATTATAGATATTGAAGTTATATTCTGTTACTCCCTCTTTAAGACTGGTGAAACTGGCTTGCTGGGTGTTTAAAACCAAAAACTTGGAGACCAAAGTCAAGGAAATAAAAGAGACAAGGGAAAAGCAAACCAACATTTTGACACTTGTCCTCTAAGTTCAGCTGGGATCCAGAGAATGATGGGGCCCCTCTCTGGGCCCTGCAATTCTGGTGAGTCAAGGGATCTGCTGATGAGGGAGATCAAGAGGACCCTAGACAACAGGAAGCCAACCAGTGCACATTCTGCAAAGAGGAGGTCATTGGAGACATAAATGTCCCTGATGCTTCAAAGAGAAGCCACATATGGTCAGTAGGATGCTGACCCATCCTGGCAGATGGCACCACTGGTAGAGGAAAGCTAAAGGAGCCACGAGGTTTTGCACAAGTCTGTAAGTGTCTCTCTGAGGAATCTCAGCTGATTCTTATGAGTAGATAGGAACAGGGACATTATTGGCCAACTTGGTCTTAAACACCTGGCAGGAGAGTATAGCCTGAGCACAGTCCTACATGGACATTTAAAAGGAAAAACAATGGTTTTTAGTGTAACTTAAGATGTACACTTGTGTCAGTCCTACCAAAAGTAAGTAAACCTGAGGCTATAAAGGAAGGGTTCTTTTGTGAGTATGCCTAATAATAATGATCACAAAGGATTCTAGTGTCACAAATTTGTCCTGAGTTAATTTGAGTCTGATCTCATAGACCTACAAATCTTCCTAACCTCCTACATTGATAACTTCATCTATTTTTCACTGATAAGATTATGTTACTGTCCTCATGATTTTTCAGAGACTGGCTGAAATACTAATTGCTTTTGTGCTAATTGCTTACAAAAAAGCAATGCTTTGCTGTCTTGTTTATTGTTGGCTTAGCATGATCTCTGCTCTGTGTATGCCTTATCCAGTCACCTGTCATCTTCCACTGTGAACTTCCACTTCCATCTTCCACCTATGAACTGCTCTGATGCTGAATGCCCTTAATTGTCCATGCCCCACCTGATAATGAACAAGGACTTTGGTTTACTTCCCCCAAATTCTCCCCCTTTCAGCAGGAAGCAGTTTGGAGATGTCTTCACCCATTTTTCCATAGAAATGGAATATAGAAATTGACAGTGGGGAAATGTAACCACTTTATGCTTTAAATATAGCCCTTGCTGTCTGCCACTGCAACTGATTTTTAAAACGGACATGTTTCTTTCTCTTCCTCTCTCCCTACTCCTCTCTGAGGGGAATCTCAGGGGAAACAGGATTACCTTTCTTCTCCATCCTAGGCAGATTTATCTGTTCTTGAGTCCACACCCACCATAGGAATGAAGTAATCCAGACTTTGGGGATGGTACCAGAGAATCTCAGAAATGACTCTTCCAAATTAACAACTGAATTACAACTCCAACAGAGAACATGTGGGATGGAGCCTTTGAATTACCTCTTTAAAATCCCCCTGTTCCTGCCTTTGGGACAGGAGTCCCCTGTGTTTCTCCTTTGCTGGTAAGGCAATGAACTTTCTTTTTCCTTTTTCTCAAAAAAAAAAAGTTCTGCCTTTCAAAAAGCAATGCATGTTCACTGAAGTTTTTTTTTCAACTTTTGACAAAGTAAAAAAAAAAGTTTTAAAGATGACCACTAATGACACAATTTTTATTTCTTTCTACTGCTTTCTCTATAAATGAACAAATGGGCTTTTTTCTATTTGAATGAAGGTATTCATATTTTGGGTTTTTTAAGTAGTTCTTATGCTGAGTATGCCACTTAAAATTCCATTTCTCTCTCTAAATTATAAGGCTGTTTTATATTATAACATAAAACTTTAAAGAAAATATTTAAATGTTAGTTCTATCATAAAGTAATGTGTATTTATTTAGGGGAAATTGACAAAAAGTTTAAGTATTGAAATTGAAGTGAATCTAAGTTAAAATTCTCAGTGTTCCCTTATCTTTCTACCACTCCTGCCAGTATGGTAGGAATGAGAGTCAGTCAATGCTAGAAACATTATTACACACAGGATATGTGTGTATGTGTCTGCACACATACACACACAGTTAGCTCCTTCCCATCTGTGGGTTCCACGTCAGCAAATTCAACTACCTATGGATTGAAAATACTTGGAAAAATATTGTCTCTGTATCAAACATGTACAGACCCTTTTCCTTCTTGTTTCATAAACAATACGGCATAGTAACAGTGTACATTGTTTTACACATTATAAGTAATCTAGAGATTATTTTAAAAGTGTACAGGAGGATATGGATAGGTCCTATGCAAATAATACACCACATTTTCTAAGGGACTTGAGTATCTGTAGATCAGTTGAGGTTCTGAAACCTAGCTCTCTGGGATACCCAGGGACAACTATACGTATTTTCCTTCCATTGACTCCAATCCAACTCTGAACCCAACCTCCCCCATCTGCCTGGATATCCATACTCCATTACTTTTAAGATTATAATTGGTCCTTGAGGCCTTTGGCAGTAACAGCAAGCAGGAGACTCCTGCTTTCCATCCTTTTCTTTCTGGCTACTTGTGCGTGCACATGACCTTTCTCGTCCTTGTTTCTACACCAAGGTCCCTGCTTTCCATCTCCCATGTGAGCTGTACTCCTTGCCAAGGTGCAGACATTAGGTGCCAGAGTCCAGTGTCCTGCTGGGGATGGAGACGGAAGGGGCACAAGACAGATGCCAGCCCCACTGCGTCCAGGACCAGCACACTTGTGTCCCTCTGCCTGGTGCCAGGGCATACCTTCCTGTCCCTTGAACTCCCAAGGACCTCCAACTCCTAGACTCACCATTGCAGGGATTAAAAGCTTTGTCAAAAACCTGGATGACTAAGAGGTTCCTGCTTTCAGCAAGGTACTATTAAAGACCTGACTTCCAACTTGGAAGAGGAATGAGAGGAGAAAATATAGCAAATAGCACACATAATGTGCAAATAACATCCTGCCACATGTAGAATACCAGGAGCAGTGAATGGGGGTTGTGGGAGGTGGGATGTGTCTTTTAACTCATTACATCCCAAATTTTCAATTATGCAAATATTTCAATAAGATTGACACAAGTGTATTAAGATAGGTTAGAAATTAAAATCTAGAGCTTGAATATTCCTTATGTATAGTCATATATTCATATGAAATTTTTCAAATACTCCAATCATTAAGCTATTACTTTTCTCAAAAAAATACACCCTTAAAAATAATTATTATTTCAATGTTACCATAAGTGATATATTTGTTGCTCAACTTCAGTTTTTATAGGTATTCCAGATCTTGAACAGTGGGACAAAATGGATTCGGCCTGTTGGGGGAATATCTAAAAGAGGTTGCTGTGAGAGGTCACTGTTAGGCTAGGAGACACATTCCTTTTATCAAGAAAGCAAATCTTTCAGATGCTTCAGCTTCAACATATGTGTGAAGCTACACATTTTGGGTGTTTTATTCTTGGGATGCCCCCTTTTATCTGGCCCCTAGAAAACAGAAATTCAATAAGAGACAATACAGTGCAATCCTGAACTCTTGAACTCCTTCCTATTCCAGAGATTCAATTATACTACGTAGCTGCGTACATCACTAAACCTGTATATTATACATCATAGTGTTATTCTTGTCAAGATTATATTCCTGAGCCCCAAAACCATCACAGTGTCATTGATCCTCGGAAAATATATGCCATGAAATGCTGGCATCGAGTCACACACAATCGGAGGAATGTGTCAAAGAAGCAAAGAAAACAGGGTGAGATCAGAGAGCCCTACCACTACTCTCTGGCAGGCTTTCTCCTCCTTTTCTTTCTAATTATGTGTACTCATCTTTCCTAGACACTGTAAATCTTGGTGAAATTACTCATTTTAATAGCCCCTGCATGAACCAAGTGGCACTGAACTCTGCTAAAAATGATAGAAGGTAATGACTTTGCACATTGGTATCAGCCAGAGTATTGTTTAAAGATTCACCTCAATTGACTTTAAGATGCACCTGGGTACCATTTGGCAATAAATCAAGTTTTATTAAAATTAGGCAACTTTCTTTGAAAGAGAAACAGACATAAAATACTGATGAAACCAAAAACTAAAATTAAACAAACAGGTGAAATGCTGGATAGTTGGATTAAATAGAAAACAGAGATTGAGCAGGAAAAAAAATCTCTCTACAAGTGGACTCCTCCCTTGATGAGTGAAACTTTGCTGCTGTCAACTTTGTTGACCCTCAAAAAAGGCTTCTGTGGAAATTAATGGAGTGTCCAGGTAACCAAAACGTCTCTCATGTCAAACTTCAAGTTCTTAACTTTAAAATCCAATATCCCCTAAACAAATGTTTTTATTTATGTGCAATGAAGTGTGTCATATTTTAAAGTGGTTTTAATTAAAAAGAAACCTTGGGGCCAAGATTCTCAGGGTTTTGGCCATTGGACTGTAATAGTGTGCCCAATCTTCTTTTAAAATTAAATGCACCTTCCTAACTGTGGAAATACTGAACCCATGAAATGCTAAGAATTTGTGAAAATGAAGTTTTGAATATTGTTCCCTCTTATTACAAAAATGATTGCATGCATTTTACAGTAACATCAGAAAATACTGATTAGCAATGAATACTTTCAAATAGTGGTAAGTTCAATCACCTGGAAATGACAGCAGATAATGTCTTGCTATTTTCATTCTAAGTGCTTATACATAACAGACAGACACGCACATCATGTGTGTCCTCCACATGCATACAAACACACATATGCATCAGACATGCCTTTTAGACATACACAAGCATGAGTATTCCCCTCCTATGTGCATGCCTTCATATCTGCACATCATGTTTCTTATATGAACATATATACATGCTCATACCATGTGACTTCCATTTGCACACAAACATGCATACACCTCAGACTCAAACATTTACGTATACCAGATGCTTGTTCACATGCAAACAAATGTATACATGCATCATATGTCTTTCCTGCACACACAATATATTGCATCTCATGTTTTCCACTTGCACACAAATATATACGGACATTATATGTGTCTCTCCTAGGCACACAAACATGTATAACAGTGCATTTCATAGTACCACAAACTCATATACACATAATGTGTGTCTCTCATATGCATACAAACACATGTGTACTTCAGTGGGTCTTTGTGCACATATAAACATGTGTGCAAGCCATATGTGCCAGTGTCTGGGTGTATCTGTTTTGGTTTTTTTAGAGGTGTGCAACCTAGTCTATCATACCTGATTTTTTTTCATCCTGGTATGCTTTTTACTTTCACATGGGGTATATCAGGCCACAATCACAGTATGCACACTTACATGCAGCAATATTTCCCCTTTCTCTCAGTGCATAAGGGCAGGGATTGTGCCTGGAGAGCAGACTTCATGCTCAACCAACTTCTGAGTTCTTAGACTGCAATTCAGTTCCACTAAGTTCAATAACTACATGTCAAGCCTGGTCCCATAGGCACACAGTAGAGTCTGAAATGTGTGTGAAATGGAAAAATATTTTTATAAATGGAATTCCACAGAAGAACCTGGCAGGTTGACCTCATTCTTAGTTTGTTTCAGAGCTTGCTCAATGCCTGCAAGCTTTGAAGTCAGCGAGGTGTAGATTCAAGCTTGATTCTGTGACTTACAAGAACTAAGACTTTGGTATATGCATTCTCTGGCCACTATTTTATCACCTGCAAAGTTAGGTTTTTATAGTTTGGGTCTGAAAGTCATCCACAGGCCTTTGATTTGAAGGCTTGGTTCTGAGCTTGGTGCTACTGGTAGGTCATAGAATCTTTAAGAAGTGGCACTTAGTGAGAGGTCTTTCAGTCATTGGAGGTGTGCCCTCAAAGGGGATTGTGGGACCCCCATCCCATTCCTCTTCCTCTTCTTTTTTATTTCCCAGCCATGAAGTGAGTGACTTTGGTCCACTGCACACCTCCTTCCTTGATATGCTGCCTGACCACAGGTCAAAAAGCAATAGGACCAACCCACCATAAACTGAAACCATCAAAATTGTGAACCATAATAAACCTTTCTTCTTCCTAAGTTGATTATATCAGATATTTGCTATAGTAATGGAAAACTGACCAACACAGAGGTTAATTGTGATACTTTCTTCATGGGGTCATGAAGTTATAAAAGACAAAATTAGCAAAATAGCCTAGTGTCTGGAATGCAATTAATGTTAGCTGTCATTGTTATTATTGATTAATGCTTCCTAAATAAAATCAGTGAAAACTTTAAGTGGTAAAACTCTTAATGAAAACTAAATCAAACCTAATTAATGTCTGATTTTATTTACAAGAGATGCAGAAAAGTGGAGGAGAAGAAGTATGGAGATTCCTCACTGCTACAGCTTTCTAAAGATCTTCAGGACCTCGCCACCCAGATGTGTTGGTCTGGATATTATGTGAGTGAGTTTGCTGGGGCTTTCTGAAGCCTCAGTGGGTGTAAGATCAGCACAGTCCTTGGTGACTACATAGTGTAAATTGTGTAAGAGGCTCAGGGTTTGAATTGTGTTGTGTATTTGCATATGGCTTTGGTCACCTGATGGGGAATTACACTGTAAAGAACTGCTTAAATTGATGACCCCGTATTGCAGGCTGCCAGGCTGCTCAGATTCAGCATCCAGTATCTGCCTAACACCATTCCCCTGTGTCCTCCAGGTGTTGAGACACCTCACTCTGGGGTTACGTGGCATTTTGAACAAGAATGTCCTCCCCCGTGGGAGTTCTTATGCTCCAGAATGGACAAGAAGCACATACGTTATTTATAAAATGCATATTTCCTGGCCCTACAAGAGATATTCAGTGATTCTATGGGCTGAGAATTTGAATTCCTGAGCTGTCTGGGAGGTTTTGATTTATTTTATTTTTTATTTTTAGTTAATTGTGTGTGTTACACATACAATTTTTGCAGTGCTGCAGATAGAATTTAGGGCTTCAGGCATGCTCCTCAGGTGCTCCACCACAGACCAGCACCTAGGGACCTTGGAGTTCTGATTTAAATGGCCCATGGGCCCCACATTAAGAGTCTCTTCAGTGGCTGTACTAAGGTTCTACTTGAGAGAAAGGAAGCCTCTTTGTCCTGATTCTGTTCTCTCCTGTATTCTCTAAGTTCAAATGGTATGTGATGATATATCTAAGCTCGAGAAGCCTGTGCTCCAATAAAACAGGAAAATCGCTTGCTTCAATTGCCCCCTTAGTTAAACTCAGAAGTCTCAGAGCTCTGTGAGACATACAATTACTTTATTTAAGGTATCAGGTAATATCTGTTGCCAAAATGTTTTGAAAATTCTAAATTGCTGTATGAGCTCTCTGTAATATCATTGCACTATTAGATTTCCCAACAGTAAAAATAGGGCTTTTTATTTTTATTATCTATGGTAAGTACAGCTAGTATTAAGTATAATAAAATGGCCCTTTATTTTCTTAGGAAGAAGAAGAAAAAAAAAAACAAGATCTGCTCAGTGTAGTATTGAATAATAAAAGCTGATGAACAATTTTCCTCAACACGTGTTTAATATTAATTGCTTTTTTTAACCTTTGACACTGTTGCTAATTAACTTTAATTTTATTTATCTTCAGCAGTTTTTACAAATTATTGCTAATCAGCCTGATGAAACTGAATCACCCATTAGACACTTTTTTGTTTTTAACTAGATGGCATTAAAATTATGTTGACTGCTTTGTATTATGATATGTGACAAAAATACCAACTAGTACAAGCAATATACCTTAACTTTTACACAAGTCTTCACTAAACATGTGGGCATATCTGACAGAACAAGGCTGGTTGTTGGAAAGTGTTTCATGCTTGATTTATAGTCATGTGCCACATCACAACAATTTGGTCAATGAACTGCATATATGTTGGTAGTCCCTGTTTTAGTCAAATTTCTTGTCACTGCAACCAAAAGACCTGAAAAGAATGATTTTAGAGGATGAAAAATTTATTTGGTGTTCATGGTTTCAGAGGGCTCAGTCCACAAATGGCCAACTCCATTGCTCTGGGCAGAAGGTGAGGCAGAACATAATGGCAGAAGGGTGTGGTGGAGGAAAACAGTTGAGGACATAACAATCAGAAGGCAGAGAGACTAAGGTTCACCAGGGAAAAAATATATATCCCAAAGGCATGGCCCCTGTGATCTACCTCCTCCAGTCACCTCCTACAGTTACCACCCAGTTAATCCATTCTCATGGATTAATGCATTGATTAGGTTAAGGCTCTCATAACCCAATCATTTCACCTCTAAGCTTTCTTGCATTGTTTCTCACATGATCTTGGGGTAAACCTAATGTCTAACCCTAACAGTCCCAGAAATGAGCTGAAAACTTCCTCTCGCCTACTGACATATTATCAAAATGCATTACTCACATGTTTTTGGTGATGCTTGTGGAAGCAGACTTACTGCCACTACCAGGCATAACACGTGTAGTACACACAATTATGAACAGTACAAATACTTGATAATAATACCTGACCACTACTGGTTTAGGTATTTATTATGCTATACTTTGTATCATTATATGAGAATGTACTCCCATTACATAAAAAATGCTTGGTGTGAAGTCTTCCATCTGACATGTCAACAGCCTCACCCATCTCTCGTTTACTTTGTCTCCTGGTTACATCAGCTGATTACAGTAAGAGACCACGCCATGTGATGGATCCACACCACCTAGATGTACATTTGTGCACCCTGTGATGTTCACACAACAACACAGCATTTCTCTGAACATCATTAAGTGGCATATGACTGTACTTTCCCTCTCTGCTTTTTCTCAAGTAGTAATCAAAGGCAAATCTCTTAAACAATCTGAAAGTTAGTTTTCATCCTAAGCAAAATGGGGGAGTGTGTATTTTTTAGGGAGAATGGTTATAGTTGGAAGTAGGGATTTCTCTGCATACTCCTTGGAGGACCTTTGTGACAAGGTAGGACTGATGGGGGAAGGACTAACTGCTCTCCCTGCAAGGCTTCCCTGTGGTTTTGAGGGTGCAGGATACCAATGGCAGGATTGGAATACCAGTAGCAGCCACCAGTGAGAAACCACAATGGCTCAAAAAGAATTAAGAGAAACAAGGTCCTGTGATCCAGTTGATAGAACCCCAGGCTCCCATTCCCAGGCATGGAAGGACCTTGGGAGGGGTGCCCTTCTGGGGCCCAACAGAGCACTGGGAGAGACTATCGTTCATGGCAGAGTGCTGGAAGAACAGCAGCACCCAGCAAAAGTCTCATGAACACATGTGAGGTGCACCCTCGTTACAATGGCCTGGGTCGGAGGGCAGATGAAACAAGAGTCTAAGCTCGCCAGTCAGGTGACTACTGATTTTTCACTTTGTTCATTCATAGAAGAAGTGTGGTATTCATATCTTTATGTCTTGGGTGATAAAATGGATTGCAAAATGACGAATGACTTTTTTTAATTTATTTTTTATTCACACAGTTCATATAATCTTACATTTACATAGGGTAGTACTGTCTGTCTCAGTCTATTATTTTTCCTGCTCCCATCCCCTCCCGTCCCATTTTCCTCCACACCATCCATACTTCCTCCATTCTTTCCTATCCTCCCCATAACCCCTGGTACCCCCCCTCCCACCCCCACCCCACCCCTGTTAGGTATCAGCATCCACTGGTCAGAGAAAACATTCGGCCTTTGGTTTTTTGGGCTTAGCTTATTTCACTTAGCATGATATTCTCCAACTCCATTTACCAGCAAATGCCATAATTTTATTCTTTTTTATGGCTGAGTAATATTCCATTGTGTATATATACCACAGTTTCTTTATCCATTCTTCAATTGAAGGGCATCTAGGTTAGTTCCACAATCTAGCTATTGTGAATTGAACAGCTATGAACATAGATGTGGCTGCATCCCTATACTTTGCTGATTTTAAGTATACCTTGGCTTTGGGTATAAACCAAGGAGTGGGATAGCTGGGTCAAATGGTGGATCCATTCCAAGTTTTTTGAGGAATCTCCATACTGCTTTCCAGAGTAGCTGCACCAATTTGCCACTCCACCAGCAATGGACAAGTGTGTCTTTTTCCCCACATCCACACCAACACTTGTTATTGCTTGTATTCCTGATAATAGCCATTCTAATTGGAGTTAGATGAAATCTTAAGGTAGTTTTAATTTGCATTTCGCTAATTACTAGAGATGATGAGCACTTTTTCATGTATTTGTTAATAGCCTGTATATCCTCTTCTGTGAAGTGTCTGCCCAGTTCCTTAGCCCATTTATTGATTGGGCTCTTTGCATTTTTGGTGTACAATTTTGTAAGTTCTTTATAAATTTTGGAGATCAGTGCTCTGTCTGAAGTGTGTGTGGAAAAGATTTTTTCCCACTCTGTAGGCTCTCTTTTCACATTCTTGATTGTTTCTTTTGCTGAGAGAAAGCTTTTTAGTTTGTACCCGTCCCATTTATTGATTCTTCCTTTTATTTCTTGCGCTCTGGTGGTCTTGTTGAAAAAGTCTGGTCCTAAGCCAATATGAAGAAGATTCGGGCCTACTCTTTCTTCTCTTTGGTGAAGAGTCTCAGGTCGAATTCCTCGATCCCTGATCCATTTTGAGTCGAGTTTTGTGCAGGGGGAGAGATAGGGGTTTAATTTCATTTTACTGCATATGGATGTCCAGTTTTGCCAGCACCATTTGTTGAAGAGGCTGTCTTTTCTCCACTGTATGTTTTTGGCACCTTTGTCTAGTATGAGATAACTGTACTTAGGTGGGTTTGTCTCTGGGTCCTCTATTCTGTACCATTGGTCTGTCTATCTTGGTGCCAATACTATGCTGTTTTTATCACTATTGCTCTATAGTAGAGTTTAAGGTCTGGTATTATGATACCTCCTGTGTCATTCTTCCTGCCCAGGATTGTTTTGGTTATTCTGGGTCCTTTGTTCTTCCATATGAATTTCATGATTGCTTTTTCTATTTCTGTGAGGAATGTCATAGAAATTTTTATTGGAATTGCATAAATTTGTACAGCATCTTTGGAAGTATGGTCATTTTGATTATATTGATTCTTCCTATCCAAGAACATGGAAGATCTTTCCATCTTCTAAGGTCTTTCTCAATTTCTTTCTTTAATGTTCTGTAGTTTTCGTTGTAGAGGTTTTTCACCTCTTTTGTTAGATTGATTCCCAAATATTTTATTTTATTTGAGGCTATTTTGAATGGAGTTGTTTTCCTCAATTCACTTTCAGATGATTCATCGCTTATGTAGATAAATACATTTGATTTATGTGTGTTTATTTTATATCCTGCTATTTTGCTAAATTCATTAATTACATCTAAAAGTTTCCTGGTGGAGTTCTTTGGATCCTCTAAATATAGGATCATGTCATCAGCAAATAGTGACAGCTTGAGTTCTTCTTTTCCTATTCGTATACCTTTAATTTCTGTGGTCTGTCTAATTGCTCTGGCTAGCATTTCCAGCACAATGTTGAATAGAAGTGGTGACAGTGGGCATCCCTGTCTTGTTCCAGTTTTTAGAGGGAATGCTTTTAGTTTTTCTCCATTGAGAATGATGTTGGCAGTGGGCTTAGCATAAATAGCTTTTACAATGTTCAGGTATGTTCCTACCATCCCTATTTTTCCTAGTGTTTTGAGCATGAAGGGGTGTTGTATTTTGTCAAATGCTTTCTCAGCATCTATTGAAATAATCATATGATTCTTAACCTTAAGTCTATTGATGTGATGAATTACATTTATTGATTTCTGGATGTTGAACCAACCTTGCATTCCTGGGATAAACCCCACTTGATTGGGGTGCACTATCTTCTTAATATGTTTTTGTAAGCGATTTGCCAGAATTTTGTTGAGGATTTTTGCATCTATATTCATCAGAGATATTGGCCTAAAGTTTTCTTTTCTAGATGTGTCTTTGTCTGGTTTTGGAATCAGAGTGATGCTAGCTTCATAGAATGAATTTGGAAGGGTTCCCTCTTTTTCTATTTCATTAAATACTTTCAGGAGTATTGGTATAAGTTCTTCTTTGAAGGTCTTGTAGAACTCAGCTGAGAATCCATCTGGTCCTGGGCTTTTCTTGGTTGGTAGGCTTTTGATGGCTTCTTCTATTTCATTGCTTGAAATTGATCTGTTTAAATTGCGTATGTCTTCCTGGTTCAGTTTGGGAGGATCATATGTCTCTAGGAATTTGTCAATGTCTTCAAGATTTTCTATTTTATTGGAGTATAGATTTTCAAAGTAGCTTCTAATTATGTTTTGAATTTCAATGGTGTCTGTTGTGATATTTCCTTTTCATCACAAATTTTAGTAACTTGAGTTTTCTCTCTCCTCTTTGTTAGTGTGGCTAAGGGTTTATCTATTTTGTTTACTTTTTCAAAGAATCAACTTTTTGTTTTGTCAATTTTTTGAATTGTTTCTTTTGTTTCAATTTCATTGATTTCAGCTCTGATTTTTATTATTTCCTGTCTTTTACTACTTTTGGTGATGAACTGTCCCTCTTTTTCTAGGGCTTTGAGATGTAAGGTTAGGTCATTGAGTTGTTGACTTTTTATTCTTTTCTTGAATGCACTCAATGCAATGAATTTTCCCCTTAGTACTGCTTTCATAGTGTCCCAGAGATTTTGATATGTTGTATCGTCATTCTCATTTACCTCTAAGAATGTTTTTATCTCCTCCCTGATGTTTTCTGTTATCCATGCTTCATTCAATAGCATATTATTTAGTCTCCAGGTGTTGGAGGAGTTTCTGTTTTTTCTTTTGTCATTGATTTCTAATTTCATTCCATTATGATCCAATAGAATACAAGGTAGTATCTCTACTTTTTTGCATTTACTAAGGGCCGCTTTGTGGCATAACATATGGTCTATTTTAGAGAAGGAGCCATGTGCTGCTGAGAAGAAAGTGTATTCACTCATTGATGAATGGAATATTCTATATATGTCTGTTAAGTCTAAGTTATTCATTGTATTATTGAGTTCTGTAGTTTCTCTGTTTGGTTTTTGTTTGGTAGATCTGTCCAGTGGTGACAGTGGTGTGTTAAAGTCACCCAGAATTATTGCGTTGTGGTCTATTTGATTCCTGTAATTGAGAAGGATTTGTTTGATGTACATGGATGAACCATTGTTTGGGGCATAAACATTTATGATCGTTATGTCTTTTTGATTTATGGTTCCCTTAAGCAGTATGTAATGTCCTTCTTTATCCCTTCTGACTAACTTCGGCTTGGTGTTCTGTAAGCCTCCTGCAGTTGAGTTTCCATTTCATTCTTCAGGTTTGGGAAATTTTCTGATATTATTTCATTGAATAGGTTGTTCATTCCTTTGGTTTGTATCTCTGTACCTTCCTCAATTCCTATAATTCTTAAATTTGGTCTTTTCATGATATCCCATAGTTCTTGGAGGTTCCGTTCATGATCTTTTACCATCTTCTCTGTTTGGGCAACTTTATTTTCAAGTTTCAATATTTTGTCTTCATTGTCTGAGGTTCTGTCTTCTAAGTGATCTAGTCTCTTGGTGATGCTTTCCACTGAGTGTTTAATTTGGTTTATTGTTTCCTTCATTTCAAGGATTTCTGTTTGGTTCTTTTTCAGAATCTCTATCTCTTTGTTGAGTTGATCTTTTGTTTCCTGTGGTTGCTCTTTCAGCTGCTTATTTGAATGGTCAATCATTGACTGCACTTGCTCTCTTAACTCATCATTTGCTTCTCTGAACATTTTAATCATGTATATTCTGAACTCCTTTTCTGGCATTTCTTCTACCATGCTGTCATTGGATTCTATTAGTGTAGAATCTTGGTTTGTTTGGAACACTTTCCTCCCTTGTTTTTTCATGTTGTTCATATATCTTCCCCTCTAGCAATGCAGATCAAGGATATTATAGTTTCTGCCCTATAGACTTAGTGGCCCTATAGTTTTCTGAAACCTCTTCTTTAAGGGGGGGAATCAATATTAGCAACACCCAGTACAGACAATATGCAGCTGTAAACCAAATAGCCCCTATGAAGACTATTGTTACAGTAGTCTTTTTGTTACAATATTGTACAATATTGTCATAATGAACAGAGAGGATGAGTTCTATTATTATCTACAGTATAACAAACAGATTTGCAATGAGGACTCACAGTTTCTAATGGAGGTCAAAGAGGACGGGGAGGGGTGTAGGCTGTAACTGTTAACAGTATAAGAAAAGAGTATGAAGAAATTCTAGATCATAGGAAGAGTAAGAAAAAGCCCTTGAGGAAATAGGTAAACAAAAGGAAAGTAGAGAGCAAGAAAAGTATAGAAATAAAAATTTAAAAGCTTTCACAAAGGAGAAAAAAATATACACTCTAACCATCATATCCTATTCAAACCTCCTAGTCTTTAGTAGCCTGAGGCATGAGAGCTACCTGACAATGAGCTTCCAGTCTCCAGTTGGCATATCAGGATGGGATTTGCCCCACCTAATGACAGTTTTCGCGGATAATCCAAAATGGCTACACTGGTTTCTAAACGTGTTGGCAAATGGTAAGCTGCAGTGCAGGGCATGGGCACTGAGACTGTGTGGGGTGCAGATGGTCAGGCTGGGCCCCTGGAGGTGGTGTACTGTCAGTCAAGCCGGGGGTCCTGGAGGCAGGGTGCTGTCAGTCAGGCTGGCAGTCCTGCAGCTCCTGGCTCTTTTTTTTTTTCCCCCAAAATGGCAGCAGCCATGTGTAACCAAACCTGCGGGTACAGCAATGGTGGATCTCCAGGCAACAGCAGGCAGCTGGTGATCCACTGACGGTTTGCAGGCTCCGCAGGCCACTGGTGGACGATCAGCAGGTGAACCTCGGTTGGTGGGCGATGAGTAGGTGAGAGGCAGGCGATGGGCAGGCCAGAGGCAGGCAGACAGGCAAGTGACGGATGATAGGCAGTGGTCAGTGAGCAATCTGCATTCAAATGTAGCACTAGGCTGGCAGACTGCAGGTGATTGAGGTAGACAGATGCAGTAAAGAGCGGGGGGTCGATGAGAAGTAGAGACTACTTCCCAGAGAATCAGATTCTCCTCTTCTTGAATCCTGGGTTATGGAGCAACAAGGAACGCAGCCTCCCTCTAGTCTGGCATCTTGGATCTCGACGAATGACTTAATTGGAGATGTATGGATGCCTTATTATAAGCGATATATAAGCAACAATCCTAGAATCTGTGTTCTAAAATTGTAAGATTGTAAAAATACAATCCTGAAGTTATTGTATAGATGAAATGAAGTTATTGTATAGATATGTTACACAGCTATTAGAATGGTCAATATTTAAAACACAGATAATGCCAAAGAAAGGGGTGGATAAGGAGAAACTGAAACTTTTTTTTTTCTTTTAAATACCAGGGATTGAACCCAGGAGCGCTTAACCACTGACCCATATCCCTAGCCCTTTTTACTTTTTGTTTTGAAACAGGGTCTTGCTAAGTTGCTTCAGGCCTCACCAAGTCGCTAAAGCTGGCTTAGAACTCACAATCTTCCTGCCTCAGCCTCCTGAGCCACTGAGATTACAGGTATGCATCACTGCACTCAGCAAAACTGGAACTCCTGTACACTGATGGCAAGAATGCAAAATAATGCACCCATCTTGGATTGACCAGTTTGTAACCAGTTTGTTGTTACTTTAAAAATTAAACACGTATCTACTCACCTTATGACCACCCATATCTACTTCCCAGAGAAATGAGAGCATGTCAGATAAAAGTTCTGAGCAACTTTATTTGTAATAGCCAAAACCTGAAAACAACACTAGTGTCAATCAATTGAATGGACAAATAGGTTGTGGTATGCAGTGTAATATTACTCAGCAGTAAAAATGAAATAAACAATGATACACACAGCAATGTAGGAGAACTAAAGACTACATTGAGTGAGAGAAGCCAGACCCCACCCCACCCACAAAAAAGCAAGAGACAGGGAGGGAGATAGATTACATACTGTGTATTTCCATTTACATAACATTTTAGATATGAGGAAACCTGATGACTATGTTCATTTTCTTGAATGTGATGACAGTTTAATGGATATATTCATAGGTCAAAACTTCTCACATTGCACAAGTTAAATAGGACAATTTATTGTCTCTGAACTATACCTCAATAAATCTAGAGAGGGATGTGGAAGAGATTGATTAATGGGCACAAAAATACATAAATAAGGAAGAAGAGGTTCTGGTTCCCTATGACAGAGAAGGGTAATTGTAGTTAACAGTATTGTGCCATATGAGTCAAAGAGTTGGAAGAGAGGATTTGCATGTTCTCATCACAAAGAAGAGATGATGGATAACCCAAGTATCCATGTATCCATACATCCATATCTATATGTATTTCATTATATAATATGGGCAGGTACTGAAATACCACACTGTGCCCCATAAATATGTACAATTAGCTGTTAATTTAAAATTGATTAATTAAAACTTCTAGAGCAAAAGAAAATGCCCACACTAGATTACACTTAACTTCATCCTGCAATTTTACCAACATGAAGTTTTAGGTTTATGAAATATTTGCAAGTCTTCTAAAGATTCCTTTCCATTTTAATTCTCTTCCTTCTCAGGTATATGTTCTTGTATTAATGCCTCTGGCTTCTTACTTGACCAACAGCCTTAAAGTATCAGTCACAGGTTTGAGTCTCATGAGTAAAAATCCACACACATCTCAAAGTTCAGTGGAGCAGAGTCAGCCATTATACATATGTAAATATTTCAAGATAAAAAAATCCGAAATCAGAAACACTTCTGGTCCCAAGTATTTTGGATGAGGAATATTCAGCCTGTCATTAAAAAATTATCTGAAATATTGATAGTGCCAAACAGATGCAAGACATATATGGTAATAACCTTTATGTTAAATAATAAAGAACACCTCTTTATAGAAATAATTTGCTGGGTCACATTAATATCTTCCTATTAATTGGAAACACTATGTTGGTGAATATTAATAGTTTCCTTCTGGCAAATAGATTTCCAGCTATTTTGTCAAATAGCTGGAAATAAATTTCAAAAAGTAAATTAATTTCTTAACATCAGCTCCTTAACTTGAAATTTTCAAACAATTACTTTGTTAGTTGAATTCTAAGCAACGTTGATTTTCTATCAAGGAGGAGTATTTCCATCCACTTGTAACTGCAACAGAGTGAATATCAGTTTACACAACAAGTGAAGCCTGTGTGGTAAAGTGTGTAGTGCCGTAAAGCATTAGCACTCGGGGGCACCGTGGTATGGCACATTATGTGGACCCGTGGTTTGATTTGTGGTGTTGGTGACTCATCACAGCAGCTCTCCCCTTACTTAGTCAGTACCCATTGTGGCTATGGAGTGGTGTATAATGCAGTGGATTTCAGTTCTGGTCCTTGTTCTGCTAATCATATGACATTAGAAAAGTAGTGTCCTCGCCAGAGGCCAAACGTTTCTCTGATATGTAGATGCTGATCAATAATAGCAGGGGATGAATGGAGGAACATTGGATTGGGGAAAGTGGAGTGAAGGGAGGGAAGGGGGCAGGGAATGGGAAAGATGGTGGAATGAGATTGACAATATTAACCAAAGTACTTCTATGATCACAAAAATGGTATGGACTGTGCATCATGTACAACTAGAGAAATGAATAGTTGTGCTCCATTCATGTACAATGAATCAAAACACTTTCTGCTTCCATGTATAACTAATTAGAACAAATATTAAAAAATAAACATAAAAGTGGTCTCCTGTCTCTGATGCCTTATTGATAACATGAGGAGTTTGGAAAAGATCCTCTAGCCTTAACAATCTGTGAGTCTATGATTTGACAGGCAAAAAAAAATATGTTAATGTTTCATGTTAGCACCTTTGGTTAGAAATCCAAAGTGTTTACATGATTTCAGGATGCAAAACAGGTTCCAGTGGGTAACAAGTGCAGAATTATAGATTTCAGTTGAATAAACATTAAAGTGTTTGGAAAATTAAGTGCATTTAAAAGTACACTGGTGTAGGGAGACATCTGGTCCTGGTTCCCCCTTTGAGGTGAGCAGTGCCTCTTTAGGCTCCAAAGACACATCAATAGAAGAACTAAAAAAACTTAGAAAGCCAAAATGACATAGCAATTCTTAAAATCAAGAAAACATTTTGCTGGACCAGAAACAAAAGAAACAGAACCAGTAAGGTAGGGTAGAGTGGAGGCCTGCTCAGCTTTGGATTCTGAATTAGATAAAGGCAATTGAAAGTTCAGTTGAGGAGGAATAACAGACTGTAACGCTCCATTCAAGGAGAGGGAACAGAACCAGGCACACTATGGAAAATGGAAGCCTGAGCTCTTTCTCCATAAAGTTACTTTTCTCACTGTATCACTCAGGATATATAAAAATAATTCTACCTATTGTATATTATGTAATTAAAGTGTAGCACACTAAGGATTAAAGGAATTTCTTAAACTATTTCCATTAATATGATAGATGAGATATTGAGAGAATATCTCCTAACAGACACTCAGAAAGTTGAACAAATACGAAAAAACGGGACATATGGAAAAAAGAGCAAAAAAAAATTTTAAATGCCTACTTAAAGTTCTTGGAAGAGAATGATAATTAGGCAATCATAGAAAAGATAAGAACTGAAATTTTAAACATTGATTTAAAAACAATTATGACCAGGTTTAGAAACTCCAATTAACCCTGAGCAAAATAATTTATGAAGAAATACACTAGGGAAAATCATAGCAAGATCCTAGAATGCAAAGTCAAAAGAAGAACTTAAAATAGCCTAATTTAAAAAGTCAGAATTAATCAGGGTATTTTAGAATAGCGTGACTGACAGCTGACATTTCAACAGAAACAATTGAATCAAAAGTCAATAGAATAACAGGCTAAGAGAAAGTGACTTGTCATCTTAAACTTATTTTTATCCAGCAACATTATTTTCCATGAAGGAGAGCAATATAAAGATATTTTTCAGACAAAAACTGAAGGAATATATTAAAGATCCTTTTTATTATGAAAAATTTTAAAGTTGAGAGACTAGTCTAATGAATCAACATAGATCTATGCTAGATTGAAACATTATAAACATTTTTGTCATATTCCCATCCTCTATTTTCACACCTTGAACAATTAAGACCAATTCCTTTATATTATCTAAAAGGTTGATTAGATTCAAGTTAACATTCTTTTTGGCTTTATAGGTTATGCTGTATGCTTCATATTGTGTCATATTAGGAGACTCATAAAGTTTGATTGTTTCATAGAAAGTTGCTACATTTGATCAAAGGGTTAAGAACTTAGCAGTTTTATACCTTCAATGTAAATTTATAGTTTCCTCCTTTTAAACACAAATGATTTATGGGTAACATTTATTATCATATGATTCTTCATTTCTGGGGTCATCTGTTCATGATCCTTACATTAACTGATCATTTTATTTATATTATAAAATGACTATTTTTAACCAATTTTCCTAATTAAATATTTTTCTAATTATTTTTCAAATTCTATCATTCCTACCCACAAATATGTGCTGACTTTCTCCTATGAATGAGTGCTTTTCTACATCAACTCATTTTGGCTTGAAATATAGTTTCTATTGAAAAGACAGGGTGAATCCTTTCCAATTTTCAGAATAATGAGTTTGTGAAATTACTACCTCCAATAGTACAAATAAAGCAGCATTTCTTTCACTTTTTAAATGAGTACAATTGTGGATTTGTAGATTTTCTATACAAATAAAATATGCAAAAGTGTGTTTTCATTATAATCACTATTGTTTCTAATGTTCATATTGTTACAATTTTGAACCCTTAGGACTGGCTCTTGTGTTCTTCTGATAGTAGGGTCACTGTCTCTGGGAGCTGCCCCGTTTGTGGTACAATAAACAACAGGCTCATTTTGTATGATCCCTTCCCCAGACGTGGAGATTATCTACTTCTCCAGGTAATCTTGTCCTCTTAGTCAGGAATTTGATAACAAAATGTGGGTAAAAGATATTCATGATTACTGGGGTACCATTTCTTGATCCTTTAAGTGGAAACTTCTGGGAAAAATATTTCTAAAGATACATTTTTTAAAAACCATGCCAAAGATACATGACCTGATGTTCTTATAGAGCAACATCAGACAAACACAAATTTAGGGGTATTCTTCAAAGTAACTGGTCTTTAATGTTCGAAATCATCAGTCATGAAGTCAAGGAGACTACTGAAGTGTTCTAGATTGAAAGTGACTACAGAGACAACTAATCATGATCATGATCCAGATCCTTTGGTATAAAGGAAGCTATTGGGAGCAGGAATGATGGCACACCTGTATTTCAGGAGGCCGAGACAGGAGGAACACAAGTTCGAGGCTAGTCTGGCAAATTTAGCAAGATCCTGTCTCAAAGTAAAAAGATTCAAAGGGCTGGGATACAGAGATACTGAGGACTGGCACTCAGTGATAGAGTGACCTGGGGTTTAATTCCCGGTACAAAAAAAAATTTAAAAGGATGCTATTGGGATAATTGGCAAACTGGATAGGATTTGGAAGAGCAAATAGGAATAGTGTTTCAGTATTAGTCACTAGGTTTTACGATGTACTGTGATTTTACAGAAGAGTGAACTTGTTTGAAAGGAATGTCTGTTAAAGTAAGAGGATAACACATTGTGTCAGCAACCTGCTCTTAATGAGTTTAGGAAAAAATACTTTTTCTATACTTGAAACTTTTCTGCAAATTTGACATTGTATCAAAAAATTAAAATCATGAGTTTATATGGGTATATTTAATTCAAATTCAACTTTACAAAGATTTTTTTTTAACTTCCTGGTCCTGTACTTTCTTTTTTGCACCTAAAAAAATCCTAATTCCAGAAGTGCTATTGTAATTACTTATTTTCTTAACACTCAAATATATATTTCAATATATTTGTTCAATATTAAAATGTGTTTCAATGATATGATTATGAAATGAAGTTTAGTATTACTTTGAATGTTCTATGTGCATCTAATCAGGGATGCATAGTTAAAGCACTGTATGCAAGTAACTTCAAACAATTCTTTTCCAGTTATAATTTTGATAGTCCATTAGGTTTAATTTGTTTCCATTTGTATTGGTTCAAGAACAGGTTTTTCTTCTTTGAATACCTATAATATTTACATGGTTCAAAGTAAAAGCTATAGAAGAAGTTAAGCTCAAAGAGGTCTCCATTCATCCTATTCCCAATACCCTGATCCTTTACCTCCAACCTCTTAGAAAACCATTTGTTTCTGGTTTATCCTTCTAATGTTTTGTTATGCAATCATAAGCAAACACACACACACACACACACACACACACACACACAATCTTATAGACCCTTTCTTAAATTGCAAAATTTACCACATTATATACAATACTTTATCTCTTGCTTGGTTCACTTAATATTTCCTGAAAACTCCACAGGAGCTGTTCTTCATTGTTTCTTAGTTCTTACAGCTGAATGATACTCCAGTGTGTGAGTATTCCATAGTTAATTCAGCCAGTTCCCTATTGATGAATATTGAGCCATTTCCAATATTATGCTGTTAAAAATAATGCTATGAAAATAAACATGTGCTACAGTTGGGATCTAGAATGTCCCCCAAGGGTTCATATGTTAAAGGCTTAGGCACCAGCCTGCAGCACTATTGGGAGGTGGTAGAACATGTAGAAATTGGTGCCGAGCTGGAGGAAGTTAGGTCACTGGAAGTGGGTCGTTGACGGGGATTTTGGATCCTGGCACCTTTCTGTCTCTTTCTTTCATTTCCAAGGCTGCCATGGGTGAATAGCCATCCTCCATCACAAACACCTCACTATGATGCCACTGTCTTGCTCCAGGCCCAAAGCAACAGGGTTGAGTCACCCTAGACTGAAACCTCTAAAACTGTGAGTCAAAATAAACATTTTCCTTGATCAAGTTAAATTTCTCAGGTATTTTGTTACAGTGACAGAAAAAGAATGCAAAAAAAATCCTACACCAAGAATGATGTCATTGCTATAACATCTGACAATGTGGTTCAGAAGCCTTTGTAATTGGTGTGTGGAAGGCATTTGGAAAAGTTTGGAAAGGTAGGCCAGAGAAAGTTCAGAATGCTGTAAACAAAACTTAATGGGTGGTTCTAGTAGGGGCTCAGAAAGCCAGAATACTGATAGAAATGTGGGTAGTAAAGGCTATGCGAATAAGAGTTCATTTGGAAATAAGGACTCCGTTAGGAACTGAACTGGAGGTCACCTATATTACACTCTGACAAAGAACTTGAATTTATTACCTTTATGCCTTGGGACTTATATGGGAGGCTGAGGTTAGAAGTGATAGACTAGTTTACCTGATGGAGGAAATGTTAAGGCAACACATCATCCAGGCAGCGAAATGGTTATTACTGGCTTTCTTTAGCCAGATTTATAATGAGAAATAGAGGCAAAGAGGAACAGAGCAAAATACTTAGAAATACTTGAGGTTTAGTCAGAAAAGGAGTATGTTTAAAGGTGCTTCCAAGGAGAGTGTAGTTGCTAAAAAGACTAAACACCATTAAAAAGGAGGTAAGTACTTTGCCCCAGGACAATAGGACCATATAAATAAGACATTCAATTATATCTTTAGGACAGATTCCTGAGAATGCTAAGGCTGATCAAAGAGTAAATGACATGATATATTTGATATGCATTGCCAAATTCTCTTCCACAGGAATTGTAACGTTTGATATCTCATCAGCAGTGCTTGAAATTGCCTGCTTCCTGCCAAAAAAGTAAGTTTTCAAATTTTTAAAATTAGTTTAAAATTAGTTTCAATATGTGTTTTTCTTTTTATAAATAAGAGCAAGCACATTTTTATACTTTAAGGGACATTTGAAAGTTGTTTTCTCTGAAATGTCTATCTTTTGCCTATTTTTCTAGTTCTTGTTCTTTTGCTTTTTTTATTTCTTAGCATTTTTTATGTTAAAGAGATTATCCCTTTAACAATTTAATGGCTTAGAAATATTTTCTCCAGCTTTGTGTCTTCTGACTTTCCTTACTATGTATTTTTGTCACAAATTTCTTTAAAAAGTTTTTGGTAATAAAGGGAAAGTGGAGGTTATTAACCAAAAAGATGACAATTAGAGTGACATAGAAGTTTCATTAGTAGCAAGAGATGTGCTGCATGGATATGGTTTGTGTTCCTCAAGGGGTTCCTGTACTGGAAGCTTGGTCCCAAGTATGGCAATGTTGAGGTGGTGGGATCCTTAAGAGTCGTGACTTCATGCAAAATGATTAGGCCATCAGGGCATTGCCCTTGGAGGAAATGAATGCATACTCGTCCCTTGGAGAGAATTAATATTGTGAGATGGATTGTTGTAAAAGACCAAAACTGGCCCCTCCTTGTTCTCGGCTTCCTATTGTAGCTTGTGATCTCTCCTTCTTGCACACACTCCCACCAAGATGCAATCTACCATGAGGCCTTCTCCAGAGACCAAACTGATGGAATTTTAAATATTGAATTCTCAGTCACCAGAACTGTGAGTTAAATAAACCTTTTTTCCTTGATAAAGTATCTAGTCTCAGGTATTTTATTATAGAAAGAGAAAATAGAATAGTACAAGATGCTAGAAGTTAATGAAGAAGTATCTTTAAAGTACTAAATACTATATTTAGAGTGAGGCTACTCTTCTTGTCCTTTGCTGGTCCCCTTACCTATTACAGATATCTTCCAACCCTTTGTTCTTAATAGTGTGATGTGGGCTGGGCGCAGTGGTGCACGCCTATAATCCCAACAGCTTGGGAGGCTGAGGCAGGAAGATCATGAGTTTAAAACCAGCCTCAGCAACTTAGCAAGGCCCTAAGCAACTCAGTGAGACCCCATCTCTAAATAAAATACAAAATAGGGCTGGGGATGTGGCTCAGTGGTGGAGTGCCCCTGGGTTCAATCCCAGTACAAAAATAAAATAAAATACAATAAAATAAAATAAAATAAAATAAAATAAAATAAAATAAAAAGTGTGATGTGGTACAAGGATTGGAAGGATAGTTTCACTCTGAGCTTGTTAGAGATACAAAACTTCACTCACACCAGACTCACTGAATCAACAGGAATCTGCATTTTACCAGGTTCCCCAGGGATGTCTACAGGCACATTAAAGTCTGAGAGGCACTGTTCTAATATGCAGCACAATCGATCTCTTTCTTATTCTTATCATTTGCAGGCCTAACTCCCTGTACTAGAATGCTGGTTCTACAAGGTTAGAGAGTTTGTTCTGTTATTCATGATGAATCCTAGAGGCTAGAATGAGTGAATATTTTTCTGTAGATATCTGTAGAGCTTCTTTCTACATTATCTGTAGGAGCCAGGGATTTAAATTGATAGTCCTCAGGGTTGTGGATGTAGGTCTGTGAGAGAGTGCATGCTTAACATGTGCGAGGCCCTGGTTTCCATCACCAGGCCTGCATGCCCCCCACACACACACAAGCCTATAATTTAATAGTTTTGTATATAAATTTGAGTGGAGAACAGTATAAAATATTTTTTTCACTTCTTCTGGGCATTAAAAAAATATTGGTTCACTGGAGAAGAATATATTCAAGGAATAAAACATGAGTAGGGAAAAGCAAATGAATAACTGCCTAAGGCTTAAAAAATGTAAAGAAGCTACAGGAAGAAAATTGAACCCCCATAGACGTCTGTCTCTCCTTTCACCCAGACTCATTTTCTCATGAGCACAACTGCCATCGCCCTGGAACCAAGGGGAAGAAAAACCCTGATGTAGTGTCAGAGCCCTGAGCTCTGGCTGCGATGGGCTCTCCCTAGCCAACTAAGCCATTCAACCATGTGGCCCAAGGGCTCCATCTATGAAGTGGGACCATGAACCACAGGATCTCTTAGGTCCTTTCTTGTTCCATGTTCTCTAAATCCACCCCATAGGGCAATTCCCATTTGTAGGAATGGCAGTGGCACAAACCCCACATGGCGTCAATTTTCTCTCTTTTCTCATTTTTGGTTTTGATTCCTCCTTGAACTCTGCTAGGTTTCAACATGTTGCTTTAAAACCTGTATGTGAACCTCACAACCACCCCTGGGGGAGTGTCTAGTTGGGGGAGGTGAATGATTCCACTGATGGCCTAAGTCCCAGCCTCCCTACTGTCTTAGCTGAGCGGACCTACTTGCTATGACCCAAGGTGTCCCTGTCCAGTGAGCACACTCCAGTCTGAACTTTGGCTGGGCACAGTGGTCTGACCCACCATGGCTTCCCCTCCACACCATTCACAGCATAGCCCTGGTTGGTAAATAATACCTTCTCACCCTCCTTAGACTTTGAGGTCTAACTTAAAAACATGTAAGTTGGTACATTTAGTAGATAGAAAGGCCTTGGAGTTCTAGTGTTTTACTTATATATGAGACCAAAACCAAGGAATATGTTTTTATTGGACACCTACTATGTACCCTGTGCTGTAGGGTAGTGCCCCCAAAGTGTAGTTATTCATTTGCTATTGCAGAAAAGCTAGTTCAAGAACGTTACCTAAAAAAAGATTCCATGATTCCATGATCTGACAAGTTTGGCAAACATGAGGGTAAGCCAGGCATGGTGGTGCATGCCTATAATCTAAGTGGCTGGGGAGGCTGAGGCAGGAGGATTGCAAGTTCAAAGCCAGACTCAGCAAAAGTGAGGTGCTAAGCAACTCAGTGAGACCCTGTCTCTAAATAAAAATACAGAATAGGGCTGGGGAATGTGGTTCAGTGGTCAAGTGGTCCTAAAGTCAATCCCTGGTACCAAAAAAAAGAGGGGACTAGGAATGTGGCTCAGTGGCTAAGCACTATTGGGTTCAATCTCTGGTACCAAAAACAGACAGACAAACAACAACAACAACAACAACAACAAATTCTTATGCACTTAAACACAATTAATTGTGTTTCTTTTGGGCAGTACTTTGAGAATGTCCAAAATGAAGGCTATGATGTGAGACACCTCCTATATGTATCTCTTGTATGAATAAAACTGTTCAGGGGATCAAGCCAGGGCCTTGAGCCTCACATATGCTAGGCAAATGCTCTACTGCTGAGCTACTTTCCAAGCAAGCCTCCTTTTATAAAGGATCATAGGCAGTGCACGACACAGATTCATGGAATCTCCTGGCCATCCAGTCCAGCCCATTCCTTCACAGATGTGGACCCTGGACACAGAGAGATGAGGCAACTTGGGCCTAGGGTCCCATGGCTGAAACTAGAAGCCTTATCTCCCATCTCTCAATTTCTATAAAAGGTAGATGATTGTTGCAAGGATTTAGTTGACCATCAGGTCACCCCAAACCAGTGATTTTTCATAAAGACCCAGATTTTAAGGGGAAAAAGAATCATTTATAAACTGAGAAAAGAGTCTTTCTGGAAATTGCAGTTTTATAACAGCCAGGAATATGTTCACTCTTTTCCTGAGTCCTGGTGACTAAATAAAGGAGAAGAAAAAAATGCTGTATCTCTTGTGCTATCGAATTTGATGGTGATATATTTTATTAAGTGAAATGAAATGAAGGAAATAAAGCACAATAGCAGACACAGCTTTAAATTGTAAATCTTCTCTTAGTGGTAATATTTCATCAAAAGCATGATTATGATCTTTACTTTGTTAATAACTGGATTACATATAACTTTCTTTAAGTGGACTGAATGTTGCATCCTGCCCCCAAAATTTATTTGTTGAAATCCTAACACCCCCTAATAGTAGGTGGGGCCTTTGGAATGTGGTTAGATCATGGGGGTGGAGGCCTCTTAAAGGGGATTAGAGCCCTTATAAAAGGGACCCCAGAGAGCTGTCTCACATACTATGTCATATGAGAACACCTCGAAGAGACAGTAGTCTACAGCTTAGAAGAAGATACTCAGAGGAACTAACCATGCCGGCACCCTGATCTCCAACTTCCACTCCCTAGAATGCTAAGAAATAAATTTCTATTCTTTCTAAGCTACCCAGTCCATGATATTTTTTATGGCAACCTAAACTAAGTCAGTTGTTACCCTATCTTTTTTAAAGCAAGGTATAATAGTTTGACCAAAATACATGCACTGACTCACCAGTTTTTAATACTCTAACCTAAGTGGAAACAATGCATTAACCCTTTCAGCATCTCAGCTATCCTCATTTTGGTACAGAAGAAAGTCCTCTGATGTCAGAGAACCATTAAGTGGTAGGGTGGTGTGAATGGTGTATGCAGAGTCCCTCCAGGATAGAGGGAGATGAAAAACGTGCATTGAGACTCGTTTCCTGGTAGCCATTTGAATCAGAACCCATTTGTTTCTGGAAACTTGTTAAATACCGTGCCTGACACCAGGTCTAGCTTGTTAATGACACATGGACCACCTGAACTTTTCCCTCTTGACTTCTGCCATCCTACTATAGAAACCCCCCAAAAGAATTATGAATAGTCATCACCAATGCAAAATGATTATTTAATGGACAAAAACCAGTTAGTAAAAGTATTTTTGCATATGAACGTCTGCATAACATCCAAATGCCTGGCTATGTTTGTTTCAATAAAGCCAAAAATTGTTTCTTTTTTTTTATTTCATCACCTTGTTCATTAGCATGAGAAAACCTTTTTATAGCAAAAGTTGTTTCTTTTATGTCCTTTTTTGTGCTCACACATTGAACAAATAAAGTAACTTAATTTTAACACATGGATAGAGAGTGTAAGTCTATATTTCCTCCTTTTCTGGGAGACAAACAAGACAGGAACTTCTAAAGCAAAGCTATAGATGTTTCCATAGAGACAGAAGCAGGGCTTGTATGATATCCGCAAACATTTCAAAAGACAATGCTCTAAGTTTGCTGCTTCAGAATGACAGAGTTGCAATTGCTTTTATTTTTGCAAACAAACAAGATTTTATTTTCGCAAAAAGTATAAAACTGCATAACTGAAGATGGTTATATTTTGCCTTAACTTGGTTTGTTAATTATATGAAAATGACACAATTAATTAAAATGATTTGTGCATGTGTATGAACATGTACACATAATGCATATATGTGCAAATATCTTTTACAATGAGTATAGGTACTAATAATCCCATCATTAGTTAGAAATGCATTTACTACAACAAACATCATGGCTTAACAGCACAGCACACTTGGAGTGCTGGTTGTTTCTCTTCATGACCATGCGGCTGACTGGGGGCTGCCACTCACTGACACTTGCTGCCACAGAGAGAGGATTTGATCATATCACCAACCTGGGAAAAGATCCATATTCAAAATTCAATGTAAGGTTTCTACTGTATGCATACTGCTTCCACACCACCATAAAGTCAAAAAAATCATAGGTAGAACCATAATAACCAGGAACGATGTGTATTTCCTCATATATCCACTGAAATGTCTAAGAAACAATGTCCAGCCCAGCAGCAGAGTATCCCCCAGCATGAGATTATGGTTTTTAAGCACTATTCCACAGAAAGAAAGA
>JAJEJO010000764.1:194352-318782 GCA_020662805.1 Glaucomys volans | reverse complement strand
GAAGGAAGGAAGGAAGGAAGGAAGGAAGGAAGGAAGGAAGGAAAAAGAAAGAAAGAAAGAAAGAAAGAAAGAAAGAAGAAAGAGAGAGAAGAGAAGGTTGTGTACAACCAGAAAAACAATAGTTGTACTCCATTTATGTACAATGAACTAAAATAAATTAAAAAAAAAAAGAAGAGAAGAGAAGGGAAGGGAAGGGAAGGAGAGGGGAGGGGAGGGGAAGGAAGCGGAGGGAAGGGAAGGGAAGGGAAAGGAGGGGAAGGGAAGAGAGAAGAGAGAAAACCCATAGGGATCCTTGAAAAAATGGTTGACCCCAGGTTTGGAGATAGAGGATGTGAAAAGTGAGCCTGGACTACCTTGTCCTCCCATATAACTAAGACCCTTTCAAAGACCAGGAGGACTCATGCATCAACCTGAAGAGACTCCAATGGTCAAAGATGAGACAATTCCAGCATTGGTACCCACAACAGCTTCTATGGATCAGAACATCCATGAGTTCATTATTGTTAGGGAAAAAAAATAAATAAAGTATTCACTGTGGGGGGATCCTGGTGAGTCACAATGTTCTTTTGAACAACTAATGGGCTAGAACCAAAAAATTTATCCATCTTGCCTACACAAACTCATGCTATCAGTAGCCAAATAGAAGATGAGGGAAGCTTATTTTTATAGAAGTGTTCTAATTAATAAATGAAGAAGTCATGATAGCCAATCCTTCTTTCACAACTCCTAATGAACTAATGGACATGATTTGAGACTCCCTATCCAACATGTTTGGCACCAGAAGTGTTTCTAATTTCAGTTTTATTTATCATCATATACATAACGAGATAACAAGTCTAAAGGTGAAATGCATCTATGTTTCATGGAAACCTTATACACACAGCCTGAAGGTAATTTTAAGCACCTGTGTTTTGTACTATAATCTGTCTCATGAGGTCCAGTGTGGAATGTTCCACTGGTCATTCAGAACTCAGAAGTTTTCAAATTTAGGGATGCTGAAATTGTATATGTATTGAGCCTCAACAACTGCAAATATTATGTATCCTGATGGAAGAACTCACCACCATCAATACAATATTGCCCAATCTCCACTTCCTCTAGAGAAATGAACCTGCATCAGACCAAGCTTCTAGATATAGGCAAGCGAGAAGAACACAGCAGTGAGGAAGATGCTAGGCCAGCGTCCTCTGGTTGGGAGGACCCTGCAGGACAACCAGCTCAATTACATGATGAGGTCTCTGGGATTTACTTCAAATTAATACAGATAGGGAAACCTAAGAGGGTAGTATAATGAAAAAAAATTGTTCATGAGTTAACCACTATTAAAGTTTATGGGAATGTTACAGTGGTCCACTCTTATCCTCAGAGGATATATTCCAAGGTCCCACATGGGTACCTGAAATGAGGACAGCATGGAACCCCATGTATACTATGCTTTTTCTTTTACATATATGCCTCCGATAAAGTTTGATTTATAAGCTGAGCACAGTGAGGGATTTCAGCAATAACAAATTACAAAATAGAATAATTATACCAATATACTACATTGAAGTTATTTAAAACTTGTGAAATGTTTATTTCTGGAATTTTCCACATAATACGTTTGGACAGTAGTTGACCTTGGGTAACTGAAACCGTGGGAAGTGAAATCCCACACAAGGGTATTCCTGTGTCTCATGCTGCTCTGCACTTGCTCGTGGATGAACACGATGAGCAGTTTTAAATGATAACTACGTATGACTAGTAGGAGCAAAGAGGGAATGCCCACAGTGATTCAAGTAACAAGTTAATCCATACATATATTTCTTCCTTTATCCACAGGCTTATGACCTTGAGGATCTGTCTGCCCCCACTGCTCCCCTCTGAAACAAGAATTTGAAATCCTGAATGAAGTTTTACTATCAGTTGAATTTCTGTTATGTTGAATTCAAAATTCTATTCTATTTCTACCAACTGCCACTTTTTGAACAATGATGTGTACCAAAGGCTGTTCAAAGTATATCGAAAGCCATGCAATGTGATCAGCATTCTTTAAATGAGCAAGGATCGTGATTAACAAAAAAAGTTACAGAAATTTTCTTTAACTCTCACTAAACCACAGGATAGTTTGACTAGATATTATTTGTGCCATTTTTATAGATGGGGGTGGGTGAAGAAAAAAACCGGAATTTGCACAGCTATTAATGTCAGAAACAGCCACGTCTGTTTTGTTTTGTTTGCTTATTGTTTAGTAGTTATCCCTATATAATCATGTTTCTTACATTAAGATGAAAATGTATTATGTCACCAGGTGCTGTAGCACACTTCTGTAATCCCAGCAGCTCAGGAGGCTGAGGCAGGAGCATCACAAGTTCAAAGCCAGCCTCAGCAACTTAATGAGGCCCAAAGCAACTTAGTGAGACCCTGTCACAAAATAAAAAATAAAAACCCTTTTTTATTTAAAAGGGCTAGGGATGTGGCTCGGTGCTTGAGTGCCCCTGGGTTCAACTCCCAGTAAGAAAAAAAAAAAAGTATTATGTCATGTCAGGAAATCAAGAAATTAGCTTCATATAATATAAATGGTAAGATTTAATTTCAAGAGCTAAATTACTTTATATTTATTTTTTTCTAAACATGTGGCCTATAGTTTTTTCATAAATGTTAAATGTTCTCCATGTTTTCAAAGCAGAAATTAGAGTCTATGGGGTAAGAGAGACACATTTTTCAACAAGTCAGATGGTAATTTGCTGATACATATCACTGAGGAAAATGTATTTGATTCAGTTATGACCTCCAAGTGTTTCTGGGTTTGCTCCTTTTTCATCTCTTTCTGTTTCTAAATATTGTACCCTTGGTGAAGTCCATCTTTGTGAAATTCTTAAATGTTAAGGAAAAACAATATCAGAAACTCTGCCACAGAGGACTAAATCCTAGCTGATGAATCAGATGCCTCTCACCTTGGTCCACGGATTTATCTGAAATAGCCTGCATTTCCTTTAAGTTACAAAAGTGTGAGGAAGGGTCACAACAAACACACACAAGCTCAAAGTTAAAAGCAAGAACACAGCACCTAAGCAAAAGCCAGCAGGACTGTGCAAGTGGGGAGCAGGCTGACATGGAGGCAGAAGACTCCAGAGGAAGGGTCAGAGGGGGAAGGCAGCTGGGATGGATCACCAGGCTAAGCACATGATGGCAGAAGTCAAGCCCATTCGCCAAGCAGGAGGAAGCCTACGCAACACTCCTCAAAGTCAAATCAGTAATTTGGCAAGCAAGTCCTTTTGGCCCCAAGAATAGTTGCTGGACAACCAGTGGTACAAGTAGTATGGATATTTCACTGTCTCACTTCCCAAAAAGTTGGGGATAAGCGATTACAGGTTTGGTACAGCAGCTCATTAACACCATCAGGGACACATACTACTTCCATTTTCCTCTCCATCCTTCTTTCTCTGTGGCCCTTCCTGCTCTTGCTTGTTACCTCCTATAGGAAAACGCCACCGTTCCAGCCATTAAATCCATATTCAAGGCAGGAATAAGTTGGAAGAAACAACATCAACTATTTTAATAAGGAACAAAAGTATTCTCAAAATTTCCTCTGGCCTTATGGCCTTATGCTTATATCTGGCTAGATCTGTGTCACAAAAGCTCACCTGGGTACAATGGAGAAAGGGGTTAGTGATGGATATTAGGTTAGCTAACCACAGCAACTCATCTACTGAGGACTTACAGAGTCAGACCCATGACAAAGTGAGGGGAAATTATGATCTGAGTACATATGCAACTGAGAAATATATCCTGCTCCCTATTTTTTACTACTACTCTAGAGATTTTACAAATCCATATGAAATTATGAAGAGTCTAAATCTTAAAAGGCAATTTACTGGGGGGCCAAAAACCCAAGTAGGCATTAAACACATGAAAATTTTATCTACCTCATCAGCAATCTAGAAATATCAGTTTGGAAATACTCAATAGCACCATGGTTCAGTTTTTTGTTAGTGGATATCCACATCCACATCCCCTATCAACTGGTGGTAGCATAAACTAAAGGCACTTGTCCATGCATATTAGCAACCTTTTAAAAAGCACACATTACAAATCAATTCCATTCTAAGAATTAAAATAAAGAAATAATTAGGAAGATTTGGGGGAGGTGTTTAAGCTAAGTTGTCTCCCAAAAATAATGCAGTAGTTCTCTATCTTCAGATTCAGAGACAACATGAGACATCATTGAATGGGAAACGTGATTTCATTTTATAAAATAATGAATATGCAGTATTTGCATAACATGGAAATGCTTTTTAAAGTGAAATAGGCATTAAAACTTTAGCCTTCAAGATCCTAATTTGGGTAAGCACTGGGGTGAGTATTTCCTCTGTATGTTCTTGTATTTTTCAAGCTTTAATTTTTAAACATTTATTATTTCCTTCTATTGATGCAAAATTACATACAGTTGAATGCACAGATCTAAGCATACAATTCAGTGAGTTTTGACAAATAAATGCACCTGGGGAAGCCAAGAAATCAAGTTAATTTATGCCTCTGTCCAATCAATCCTTTCCCCAAAGGCAACCATTGGCACATATTATTTTTGTAATTTAAATAACATTTAAATTTAAAATTTGAATATAAGAAAATCCTCATAGGAGACCTCACAATCAACATATGATAATTATAAAAGCCTAAAGGTTCAGTAAATTAGAAGGGAAGGTAACTGTTATTATATAATGGGAAACTTAAAAATATTTGAGATATATGTTTTATTTTTGAAGGGTTTGAAAACTCACTATTCTGCATCATATCCCCCTTCTAATTTCTTTTCCTGCCATTCTGATTAAATATGTTCTGTTTACAATATTTCATGCAAATATGCCATTTAGAAATAGAATTCATTTAGAAGATCTAAAGCCAGGCATTCACCTGGAAAAGTTTTTTTTTTTCCCTTCTCACTTGAAAATGCCCATTTTGGATGAATGGAGGATTCATAATGTATGTAGTTAGAAAAAAATACCCCAGGCTTCTGCCCTCAGACATCTGAAGAATCCAGTTGAGAAGATAATGTATAAACCTAAAAAACTCAGTCCATAGCACAAGTTAGCACATTGTTTTTAAATATATTTTAAATTTTAATTGATACATAAAACTGCATACACAATTATAGGCTCCAGCGTGACATTCCAGTACCTACACATAATGTGGGTAATGATCACATGAGGATGATTGACAAGCTCATCACCTCCCACATTTATCATTTCTTCCTGCCACAGATCTTCAAAATCCCACTAGCTATTTTTAAATATACCATTCACTGTTGTCATGCATACCCTACTGAACACAGCACATTATTAAAGGACGAATTGTGAGGACCATTTTCTAAGCCTTGCCCTGGTGGCTCTTTGTAAACTACCTAGTGCTGCCTGGATCTCCTGAGGAAGCTGCAGAAGTTCAAGAACTCATCTGACTTGGTTCAAGCCATGAAACTCCCCATATTGTGGCAACTTGGGTGCTGTGAAGGACCCACATTTGGGGGCTATATAAGGAGCATGATGCCACTGTGATCCTCCCAGTCACAGAAGTCCAAAGTGGCCCAGAGTGAGGGGAAAGTCAGGACAAGGAGGGGCAGTAAAAGCAAAGTTCCCAAAGTGGGAATCCATGCCCTGCAGTAAGGGAACCTGGAGCTGGTGACATCTATTCCAGCATAGGAGTATGGCAAGGACAAATCCGGCTTTAGGTCACAGGCTGCCATGGGACACCCACCATCTACCTGGTGGCCCTGCTGAGGGGCATCAACCTTGGGCGGTGGCTGAGCTAGCAGAGCCTCTGTCACATGAATGCAGACATACAGGTCCCCCTAAGTCACTAATCTCCACACATGTCCATGGTTCTTCTGCCATGATTGAGGAACCTGAGGAGGTGGTTTTGTGTCCACCTGATGAAGGACAGCCTCATATCCATGTGGCTTATAATCCCTTGAGGCATTTCAACCTCCATGCTTCTTGCTTGTAAAGTTGTCCCTCAGTGTCATGGTTTAGATATGAGATATTCTCCAAAAGCTCATGTGTGAGACAGTATAAGAAAGTTCAGAGGTGAAGTGATTAGATGATGAGAAATGTAACCTAATCTGTGGATTCATCCACTGATATGAATTAACTGGGTGGTAACTGAGGGCAGGCAGGGTATTGATGGAGAAGATAGGTCACTGGGGACATGCCTTTGGGTTTCATATTTTGCCCTTGGTGAGCAAAGCTCTCTCTGCTTCCTGATGCCATGTTCTGAGCTACTTTCCTTCTGCCATTATGTCCTGCCTCACCTTGGGCCCAGAGCAATGGAGCTGGCCATCTGTGGTCTGATAAGCCCCAAGAAAACTTGGGGTGAGACCCAAATAAACTTTTCCTCCTCTAAAATAACACTCAGTATTCACTGGATGGGTTACCCAAAATCTTCTGATGGTCAAGTCCCATATGTATAACACTTTAATAATAATTTAGTATTTGCATAGAACCTTACACATCCTCCCATGTACTTTAAATCATTGCTAGGTAACCTAATACAAGGTGAATGCTATGTAAATAGTTGTCAGATTGTATTGTTACAGGAATAAAGGCAAGAAAAAAGTCTACATGTTTTCAGTACAGACTCAGTTTTAAAGAATGTTTTCTACCCACAATTGGTTGAATCTAAGAATGTGGATTCATGGATTCAAAGGGCTGGCTGGTGAGGTCTTGTTCCTGAATAAGATAGTTCTTCGCTTTAAAAAGCCAAATACCTATTGGGCACTGTGTACATGCATGTAATCCCAGTGACTCAAGAGGCTGAAGCAGAAGAATTGCAAGTTTGAGGCCAGCTTGAGCAACTTAGCAAGACCCTGTTTCAAAATAAAAATAAATTGAAAAGGGCTGAGGACATGGTTTAGTGGTAGAGGAACTCTTGTGCTATGTGAACTCTTGTTCAGATATGAGATGTCCCTCAAAAGCTCATGCATGAAACAATGCAAGAATGTTCAGAGGCTAAATGATTAGGTTATGAGAGATGCAGCCTAATATAAAGCTCAGTCCTCTAGTGTGGATTAACTGGATGGTAACTGTAGATGGGTAAGCTGTGACTGGAGGAGGTAGGTCACTGGAGGTGTGTCTTTGGGATATATATTTTGTCCCTGGTAAACAGAGCATGCTCTTCCCCTGCCCCTCTTTCCTGATTTCCGTGTCCTGAGCTGCTTTCCTCCTCCACACCCTTCCTCCATGATATTCTGCCTCATCTGGGGCCCAGAGCAATGGAGTCAGCCATTTATAGACTGAGACCTCTGAAACTGTGAACCCCAAATAAACTTTTCCTCTGCTACATTGCTCTTGTCAGGTCTTAGGGTCACAGCAATGAAAAAGCTGACAAACACCTGGGTACAATCCCGGGACTGGAAAACTTGGCTTCATGTGGTAGATTTGGATTGATAAAAGGATTCTATGACCAAAGTAGTTTTCAACAACTATAGACCCAGTCTGTGTCAGGCAGTTTTCCATCAGTGTGACAAAACACGTGAGATAAACAACTTCAGGGGAGGAAAGATCCACACTGGCTCACAGTTTCAGAGGTTTCCATCTGTGTTTGTTTGGTTCCATTGTTTGAGGGCCTGTGATGGGACAGAACATCTTGGCGGGGAGTGTAAGGTAAAGCAAAACTGCTCACCTAATGGTGGTCAGGAAGCAGAAAGAAGGAGAGGAAGGAGTCAAGGTCCCAATGCTCCCTTTAAGGGCACACCCTCAGTAGCCTAGCTTCCTTCCCTGGGCCTCCTCCTGAAGGTTTCACTACCCCCTGCTAGTGCCACAGGCTGGCAACCAAGCTTTTAGCACTCGGGCCTTTGAGGACATTCCAGATCCACATTATAGTGCAATCTGTCATTATTTGCTCCAAAGCCGAGGATCTGAAGAACAGAGAAACAAACCTGCTTGGGAATTCAAGAGAGAATTCACACATCCTAATCCCAGTTCAGCGTCCACCAATATTCCAAAGTCTCCTTTCCCTGAAGGATGGGGAGAATGTGAAGGAAAGAAAAAATTAAGCAAATGCACATTTTTAAAGACCTCAGTAACTATCTGGAGATTCATTAGAATCAAAGAGAGGATCACTGAAAATGCAGCAGCATTTCACTAACATCAATTTGGGAAGGGGACAAAAATCTGAAAAGTCCAAAGGGATTATTTTCAAAGGGTACATTTAATACTTTTAAATACATACAATTAAATACAGGGGTCCAAATGATACATGCTTTAATTAATTGATGGAAACTTGTTAAAATTCAGATCAAGCCTTTAGAAACTTCAAAGTTAGCATTTTTCTCTTAAGTATTTCAGCCATTTCCCCTTTCATTGTGTTTATATACTTAGTTTGTTTAATAGACCAGTTTGACCTTTAATAGTACAAAGGCAAATATCCAATTAATTCCTGACCAAATTGTCAGAAATTCAGAATTTTTAGAAATTCTTCTCCATGCACACTTACCGTGGAAGAAGGGAAGCAGCCTTTTCTTTCTTTACTCTTTTGTGAGTGTGTGTGTGTGTGTGTGTGTGTGTGTGTGTGTGTGTGAATAAGCAATTTGAGTTAACCGACAGTACATCAGCATTGCTCTGGCTGCCCAATTTCACATGATTCCATGAAAAAAGGATCATACCAGCCAGTGACAGCAATCTGTCCCCAGGCAATTCCTCTCAAATGACCCTGCTATACTGGACCAGAGCTCTGGGACATCTGGTCAACTTGACAAAGTGGGTAGGTGTTTGCAAGTTGTAGACTGTCCCAAAAGGGAAAAATGAGGACTGAGACACCCACGTGGTCTGAGATCAGGCTTCAGGGTGCCACATCTGACAACACTGACATTCCCAGTCACCAGATGGAGGAAGGATCTGCTCCCTGGATCAAAGTGTGGTGTTGACTCTGTTATGAATCAAGGCAGCAGAAGAAATGGATGTAGAAAAATTCTATATTCTCACAAGTTTTCAGGACTCTCTCTCTCTGGGCAGTAATTAAACTTTGACTTGAATATCAAAAGAGAAAGGATTTCCATTCCTGTCAAACCTGCATTTTTAATATCTTTGATGTGAACCGCTTGCATTTCCTGTTCATGCATCACTGAATTCTAAAGATTTCCCTGTGCAATTCAACTGAAGACGATTATTCTAATGGCATGTAAGGCACCAACTGGCTCTTTGGAACTTCCAGTCACTGCAGGAATTTCTTAAAGCATATCTTTCAAGTTAGGCACAGCAGGGAGACGAGCTCTAAGGATCCGTTTTTCACCTGTGATGACATTAAAGATCATAGTAATTGGAATTTGACAGAACAACTCCTGCTTTCCACGGCCCCTGAGGGAAGGTGAGACACCCGTATGTATGTAAAGTCACCTTTCTGATTTGTGTCACCCACACTGGTATCTGTGAGTTGTGAATAATGCAAGAGGAGGAATCAGCTGCGCTCTCTGACCAACCAGCAAAGAAGGCTCAAGCAAAGCAGGCTCTAGAGGCTAAATTTGCAGTTTTCACACCCAAGGCAGGACACCCACCTCTTCACAGTACTCTCCAGGGGCTTATTTCCCATGGGTAGATCCCATCCTGGCAGCTGCCTGATCTCAGAAGGAGGCAGGGCAGGGCATCTGCTTGCATTTCAATGTCAAATGCACAAAGCAATTCCTCTCACAAAAAAGCCAACATTCCCTGTTGGGTCATCCTTCTCAGGACAGGATAAGATGACTGAGACCCAAACACCATCAGCATAAGGCCCTAAAGGAGTGGGAAAGAGAAGGATCATGAGCAACAGTTGCAAGATTGGTTTTTAAATCATAGGCTGAGGCAAGAGGGTCATAAGTTCCATACCAGTCTCAGCAACTTAAGGAAAACTTGTCTCAAAAATTTAAATAAATAAACAGATAAACAGGGTTGAGGGGTATGTAGCTCAGTGGTAAAGCACCTCTGGGTTCAATTCCTGGTCCAAAAAAATTCGTACTTCTCTTGCAAATTCCTCCTTCACATTCATCTCATGCCCCATCAGTCACAAGAACATTTCTCTTTGCTGCCCTTTGTCCCTGTCCTTGCTGATGACAGAGTCACCAGGGAGTCTGCTCCAGTCAGACCAAAATAAACCCAGTAACAGCCTCTCCCTCTTTACAACTAGGGAGCCTGCCCTGACCTCACAGAGACCAAAGACACCCAAAGTCACCCCAGATGGTGATCACAGCTCAGGTAGCCTCTAAAAAACACACTGTCTAAATCCCGTTCAACACAGACAGCTGATATGGCCAAGCAAAGTCTGCCAAGAAAATAGGTGGATTTCTAGATATTTCCCTGAGCAAGATGCTTCATTCCAACATAATTTCTAGAGTTTCTCAATAATTTTAGTTTCTCAAACATCTTCTCCTAGTATGCTATTTAAAAATGCCCATGGACACACACACACACACACACACACACACACACCTGTACACACATATCCCATACATATATACACTCACATATACCCTTAAGCGCCCTCATATCTACATACACAACCATACATATAGCCATAGACCCATCACATAGCCATGTACATATGCACCCACATGTACACATCTGCATACACATACCCTCACCTTCAACACACCCACATACACACACCATTTCACACCCACACATATATACTGACACATACCCATACATGTACATACTGCCACCTTCCCGATTCGCCTTACCCTGCTCTACTTTCTTCTTTTTATTTAGCATTTATCATCTTTAAAGTGTACTTATTTATTGTCTGTTGTTTATTGCCTAATTCAGTTTAGGTAAATAGGAGTCAATGTCCCATTAATGAATGCATCAAATACCTAGAAATACACCTGCCATTCAGAAGTTACTTGGTGCATATTTGTGCCATGAATTTCAGACATAAACAATGAAATTAGATTGTTATGATGTGATTTTTAATTAGTCAAGGCACATTACTACTAAATTTTTTAAAATAAAATCTTCAAATGTTTGTGCAGGTTCAGATTTTATTTCTTATTTTAAGGAATAATGAATTGCTCAGAAAGCTTATCATGGGGACTCTATTTAGGTTGCAAAAATAAAGAGAAAATGGATGAGGAGAGGAAATTCCCCTAGAGATGAAATAAGAAGCAAGATCTCCCTAAATTAATTGGCAGTCTTGGACTGCTCTGGGGAGATCAATTCTAATTTTTCAGAGCTGAGATATCTTTCCTAGACATTGATGACTTGACATTCTTCCACCGAGTTCTGAATTTGCCCCAGAGCTGCAGTTACCATGTACAGTGCATTATTTGGTCTATAAAAATGATATATCTGGGAGCAGGACATTTCACAAAGCTTCTGAAATCCAAATTCGTGGATGGTGGCAGCTTCCTGGGGCAGGGTCCCTGATCAGTGATAACTTAGGTGCAGCAATGGTGAAGCTTTCACCAAAGGAGTTGCTCACAGTCTTTCCAGAATAAAACACCAATGACAGCTTCAATTGTTCAAATCAAAAAAGCTCATTGAGTGAAATAAGTCAGGCACAGAAAGACAAATATCCTCTGTTCTCAGTTACATGGGGATGCTAAAAAGTTGATCTCCAAGAAGTGAAGAGTAGAATCCTGATTAGTAGCACCTGGAAGGGGTGTCAGGGAGGGAGGGAAGATGGTTAATGGCATAGAGATGCAACTGAAAGGAGGGTCGTTTCTAATGTTCTTGAGCATAGTGCGTTGACTATTATTGACAATAATTAACTAAATATTTTGAAATACACACACACACACACACACACACACACACAATTGCGCCCAGAGAGGCACAATTCTGACCAAGGCTTCTTGGCCTCTAAAGTCAAATCCTTCCTTTGGCCCATTGAGTAGCATAGTAAAGATGACCCTGCCTTTATGGCAAGCAAGAGTCACCTCTTCCAAGAGTCACTGATCACCACCCTGAGCACTCTGACTCATGTCTTGGCTAGGTCTTTAGCCGGCAGCTGTAAGGTGCTCTATAGCACAGGATAGGTCATGGTCAGTGTGCTGGGGATGACCAGCTGGCCACAGAGGCTGATGGTCAGCATCTTTCCTCCACAGACTGGCTGGTTGCTTGTATCCCAAAGCCTCAGCATCATCACCACTTGGGAATTCGTTAGAGATGCAAATTCACAGTCCCACCCAGACCTACTGAATCAGAATCTCTTACCCTGCAGAAGATTCCCATGCATGCTAAAGACTGAAAATCACAGACATATAGTACCATTAGCTGGATAGCCTTATGATCTAGGTGATTGGAACACAAGGATAAATGAGCTTAGAGGGAGCCTTCTATCTCCATTTGGTGAATGCTGACCAGTGGGGTGATGATGTGCATGCGGGTTGGGGGAGAGATGAGAAAAAGGTTCTGTTCCCAGCCACAAGATGTTTTCACAATCAGAATTAGCATGAGGCCAGCAAAGCCCAGCCAAGGTAAGCCAAATTCCCCAGGAGAGGGTTAACCCAGGCAGCTTTGGATAAACACCAAATGCTGCAGTTGCAGGATGAGTCAAAGGAGAGCCATGGGTCAAGGGGCAAGGAGCAGTGACCCCTTGAGGACTGCAAAATGCAGTTGAAGACAGACCTGGGCCATCTGCTGATTAGGCGGCCGCTGCAGGGTACATAGTCTGGCTGTCATCTCAGTGGACCCCAGCCAGGGCAAACAGGAAACCTGCCAAAGCATTTTAAGGCAAAAAAAGGGTGGTCTCATCTTTCTCTCAGTCATTTTCTTTTTGCAGAAAGAATCAGGTCCTTCCCTGTGCCAGGGTCACTGCACAGTTGGGAATGGGCATTGGTGTTTGGGGAGTCTCTAGGAAAGGCTTCGGAACATTATGCCAAAGCCCCTTTGCCAAGATTCCTCAAACTGGGATGACAGATCATCAGAACTGACACTTTAAGCCAACATCAGTGTCCAGAATAATGGAATGCATAAGAGTTGCCACGAACTGTAATGTTGACCAAATAATGAAACATACTGATGAGCATGTTCATTTCTCAATATAAGGCAATTAAAAAAACATTATTTTCAGCAGATGCTTTATCTTAAGCTAGAGGAAAACCCCTTTCCATTCTTATTAAACAATATGAGACCAGCTTACAGTCCACAGACCCCAACAAGAGGAAAGAGGGACAAAGCAGCATGGTGACCCACCCAGAAAGACCAGTTACCCCCTCATGGCATTGGGGAAGAGGATGATGTTGGAAAGTAGTTTGGAGTATGTTTTCCTTTGTCATCTCTCTATGACCAAACATGTGACAATGTAATCCATGAGAACAACGGAAGTGAGAGTCCAGTGCTGGCATGGTCCAGGCAAGGAGCTCCCCTCAGGTCACACTTTCTGATTTCATTTGATAAGAAAATAAAAGACTTATGTTGAGAAATTGAATTTTAGGGCTGGCAGCTAAGTGGTAGAGCACTTAGCATGTACCCAGTGTGTACAGACCCTGGATCCCATCCCCAGCACCAAAAGCTAAAAAATTTAAAAAATATATATAGAGAGAGATAAGTGTATCTATATATACATATGCAATAAAATAAATATATATGCACCCTATGTAGACATATTGCATTGATACTTTAAATATCATTTATTCAAACATGTCCTATTAAAAAATGTTAAGATGAAACATTCACCCCCTAGCCAATCAAATGTAGGTAATTAATTCAATGTTGGTGGAAAATGATTTTCAGGAAGATCACGTTGTGTGATTTTTTTATCACAAAAAGAAGCAACTGTGGATGGACATCAGGGGTAGAAGGGAGGATAGTCAGTGGAGGAAAATTGAGGGGCAGATACAGAGACAGAAACCAGAACAGGCAGAGGGAAGGGTCGGGGTCAGAATTGAGGCAAAAACTTTTGCTTTCAAGCCCCTTGAGCATTCTTGCTGCCCCAAAGCTGACCGCTAGATGTCTAGAATTTTTTTCCTCAGACTGAAAGCTTTGGCAGACAAAGGATTTAGTGAACAGAAAGCTGAAGACCTGAGCTGGTCTCGAAATGTCTGTGTCACCTTCCAAACTGTTCTTCACACTTTAGCCACGATGATCCCATTAAAGTCCAAACATTTTCCCTATTGCCTTTTACTGAAAATCCTTAATAAGACTTCAAAGGCCTATGTGGCCTGGCTCCTGCCTCTCTCTCCAGACTCACCTCCTCCTGCTCCATCTTATCCTCCCCTGGCCTCTAAGTCACAGCCTCCTGGGTCTTCCCTCAGTGCCTTGGACAATCCACACACTTCCTGGCTTCTGGTCCTGAAGCCTCTCTTCTCTCCTGGAATCCCCTGCCTCCTTCTTATTCCTCTTCCTTGAGATTTCAGCTCAGAAGGCACTTCTCAGGAAACTTCTTTGGTGGTCAGATTCCACACTGTCCTTGCTCTCTTCCCTTTTCCTTCACTCATCATAGAACCTTGCTACTTACAGTTGTGGTGGTTGACATCTCTCTCTGTGGGCCAACCACAAGCTCTCTAATGACAGAAACATGTTCATATAGGTCATCATTACTCCCCAGTGTTTAGTCTAAAACCTGGCACATAGTAGGTGCTTGATATGTTAGTCAGATTTTTGTCACTGAGACCAAAATACCTGACAAAAACGACTTAGAGAAGGAAATGTGTATTTTGGCTCATGGTTTCAGCGATTCAATCCAGGGACATGACTCCATTGCTCTGGGCCCCAAGTGAGGCAGAACATCATGGTGGAAGGGCATTGAGGAGGAAAAGTAGTCAGGAATGGCAGCTCATGGAGAGGGACTAGAGGGAAGATGGATCCTTCCAGGGTACACCCCCAGTACCTTCTCTGCCCACACCCCAGCTGCCTACAGTTACCACCCAGCTAGTCCATTCAAACTAGAATTAGGTCCCACAACTTAATCATTCCACCTCCCTCATTAGCACAGGAGTTTTTAGAAGATGTTTCATATCTAAACCATAACATGTGTGCTACATGAATAAATAAATAATGAATGAGTGAAATAATAAAGGAAGGAAGAAATCAAAGAAGTCCATTTGGCCTATTAACAAGTTCTGCATTCTTTCTTCCATGTATTCTAGCCTCTTAAAAAATCTGTGAGTTTAGCACCCTGCATGATGTTGCCTCCCATATGTCTTACTTCTGGCGTCAGCCCTAGATTCAAATCTCTTATCTTCCACCTACCCACCATGTGACCTTGGGAATTCCTTCCAAAATTCATTTTGTCATCTATAAAAGGAATCATACAGTTCCCAGCTCACTTGAGCTATAAGGACCAAAGTGCACTCAGTCGGGTGGATAGATAACACCAACTGACATTTATTGAGCAATTCTATTTTCTCAGCATCATTTAAGGTTTTTGAATATATCATCCCATTTGAGTCCACAACAGCCTTACGAGGTGGTAAGTCAGATCTTTTCTACCTTGCAGATGAGGATACTGAGGCACAGAGTCAGCATGGCACAAGTGAACAACTCGTAAGTGGCAACTCCATCTCTCTGCTCCCTGAGCTCACACTCTGGTTGGTTGCCCTGCCCTGCCTCTCATGTGGGGACTGCTCACTCCAGGGAAATTGCTGTCTATTTTGTAGAATCAGGGAACTTTTAAAATAGTCACATGAGGGTCAGAAATATCCAGTGTCACTCATCATTTCTCTTGCCTCATTGAGCCATCAGTTTAGGAACCAGAATGACTCCAGAAGTGGCTTCAGGGACTTCCAAGAACATGTTCTCCCTCTGCAGAGATGACCTCCCCAGGAGGTGGCAGGCCTTTGTTAGCTTCTTTGACCATTTCCTTTCTACATACCATCACTGCTACAGATGTGGCTCCAGAGTCCTGGAGAGGAGATAGCAGTGACTTCTCCATTCACCATTTAGACTCAAGGAATTATTTTACTCTTCAAAAACAACCACAGAAGGAACTCAGCGATTTGATCAGGAATGCCTTTCAGGAAAGCATCTTCTAGATAGTTCCACTGTTTCCTTAAGACGAGGAGTGTCATTTCCCAACAAGAGCACCCATACTTCGACTCTTCCTATATATAGTGGGCCTCCATATTCATAGCTATTATATCAAAGATCCCAAATCCAAAGAGTCCACCAACTCCATCAAAAATATCTGTTTTATCTATATTGAACATGTACAGACTTTTTTCTTTATTCCCTAAAAAATCAGTATAGCAACTGTTTATATAGCATTTATACTATATTAGGTGTTACATGGCTAGAGTCTTCCAGGAAACTGAGACAAAATAAGGTCCCTCCTTCCGCCTGGGTTCTTGCAATCAGGTCAGAAAGATTTCAGACATATTGCTCAGAGTTACAAGCATAAGTTTATTATGAGATGGGAAAGGGGAAGGGAGATACTCTTAAGGAAGCAAGAGTGGGTCCTCTCAGGAGAGGGACAGTAGTTTTATCAGGGACCCCAGGGAAGTTTCCAGAAAGTCCCACCCAGTTCTGCCTCTTGACTTTTGACTGATTACAGGATGACATCAGACTTTCAAGTCCCCATTGTGCATGACAAATCTAAGTCACTTTGGCCCAGGCCGACCAGTTCTAATTGGAACCTGTTCTTAACAGATTTTATGGTTAGGGGGAATTATCCTTATCTTCCCAAATTCTAGGATCTGGAAGTCCTTCTTCGGGGTAACTTCTGTTCATTTTATCAGCATTCCAGACCTGCATTTTTCCTGCAGATAACAGGTTGTTTGCTGTGAAATGTAACATGTCCTATCGACTTAAGCCAGGTGGAGCTGCAGGTAATTTGCTTTTTAGAGAAAGAAAGCATGTGAGGTCAACACAGTGGGCCCAGCTTATAAAATTATTTCCTTAACCTCATTTTCTCACCACTCAGGTCTATCTGTCCCCTATCATTTGTGTTATAAGTCATCCGGAGTTGATTTAAAGTATTCAGGAGGACACTACACCATTTTATATAAGAGACTTGAGCATCTGCATATTTTGGTATCTGTGGGGGATCCTGGAACCAATCCCCCATGGATACTGAGGGATGATTATAGCTACTGCTTCTTGAGTGTTGGTGGGGGTGGCTGGGAGGTGAGAGGCTCTATGGGGATAATGTAATTTGAATATACCATGGACAATAAATAGTTATTAAAGAATGAAAGAATGGGGCTGTGGTTGTAGCTCAGTGATAGAGTGCTTACCTAGCACATGTGAGGCACTGGGTTATATCCTCAGCATCACATTAAAATAAATAAATAAATGAAATAAAGATATTGTGTTCCTCTACAACTAAAAGTATTTTAAAAAAGAAAAGAAAAGAAAGAATGAATGAATGAATAGCCAAGCAGTCAAGAGATGATTCAGTGACTGTTGTTTACATGGTGAAAATGATATGCTCTACTGAAGTGCTTTGTTTAGACAGGGCTAATAAGTATATGTACCTTATTTCTTGTTGCTTGTCTTTGTTTCTTCACAGGGTTTACTTATGATATATCTAAACCGACCGGAAATTTCACTTGTAAGCTAAACTGTGGTGGCAGTCAGTTTTATTGGCTATGTAGCTTCATCATGGTATTTCAACCTAACAATATCAAACTTATCAGGAGGGGAGCAAGCTTTTATTAAATGACAACTTTGAAGCAAAAGGTAATAACCCAATTAAAAATGGGCTAAAGATCTGAATAGGCAGGGGCTGGAGTTGTAGCTCAGTGGTAGAGTACTTGCCTGGCATGTGTGAGGCCCTGGGTTCGATACTCAGCACCACATATAAATGAATAAAATAAAAAGATCAATTGACAACTAAAAGAATATTTTTAAAAAGAATCTTTAAAAAAATCTGAATAGGAACTTCTTAAAGAATATGTACAGATGGCCAACAGGAATATGAAAAAATGCCCAATACTATTCATCATCTGGGAAATGTAATGAAAACCATAATGAGATATCACCTCACCCCATTGAGAATGGCTATTATAAAAAAATGCTAGCAATGATGTGAAGAAATACAAACCCTTAAATGTTGCTGGAAGGGATGTAAATTGACACAGTTGCTATGGAAAGCAATATGGAGGTTCCTAAAAAAATAAAAACTAAAACTACCATATGATCCAGCAATCCCACTCCTGGGTACATGTGCAAAGGAAATGACATCAGCAGGTTGTAAAGACACCTGCACTCCCATGTTTGTTTCACTATTTACAACAGTCAGGATAAGGAATTGAACTAAATGTTCATCAAAAGACAAATGTGTCAGGCACGGTGGCCCATGCCTGACATCTCAGAGGCTTGGGAAACTCAGGCAGGAGGATCATGAGTTCAAAGCCAGCTTCAGCAATGTAGTGAGGCCCTAAGCAACTCAGTGAGACCCTGTCTCTAAATAAAATATTTGAAAAGGCTGGGGATGTGGCTCAGTAGTGATGTTCCTCCAAGTTCAATTCCTGGTCCAAAAAAAAAAAAGGAAACACACAATGAAATCCCATCCAGCCATAAAAATCATGATATCCCATCATTTGCAGCAGCATGGATGGACCTGTTCAGTGGAATAAGTCAGACACGAAAGGCAATCACCATGTGAGCATAAGTGGAACCTTAAAAAGTTGAGGTACTTCAGAGTAAGAGCAGTGGTCACCAGAGGCCAGGGAGAGGAATGCAAAGGGGAGTGAGAACAGGGGGATGCAGTCAGTCAACAGGTACAAGGTTACCTTTGACAGGAGAAATAAGTTGTGGTGTTTGCTGACACAAGAGGGTGAATATAATTAACAATAATGCATATGCATGTCAAAGCAGTTAGAAGACAGAAGTTGGATTGTCCCCACCATAAGGAAATGATAACACTCTCAAGTGGTAGATGTACTAATCACCATGGTTGATTCACTACCCAGTACATACATGAATCAAAACACCATACTGCAGCGCATAAACATGTACCAATATTATGTGTCAATTAAAAACATTTTAAAAGAACTTATGATGCTCAGAACTTTATGTTCTAGGGAGATAAAGTACCGAGTAGGAGAAACCCCAGTGTACAGTTACCTTTTCTAAAACATTAAATAGTGAGACAAATAGTTATCCTTAAAAATATAACTCCCAGTCATTTCTCATATAAAGTTTTAGTAAGCTCTAGAATTCAGTACCATTTGCCCTTGAAGCAAGATATATATTCTTGTAGACTAAGATGAATACCATAATGGTTAAAATACCTGGATATCACTCGTACTTTTAAGACATTAGGCAAATTACTTCACCTTCCTTAGTCTTGGGCACCCTTAACTGTGAAATATGGAAAAAGAAAAGAAGCACAGTGCAGGGGAAATTATAAACACACAAAAAATGGTAGCTGCCATGATTTTTACTTCAATTTTATTTTTCTGTAAATTAGAAAACAGTAGAAAAAATGATGGGGAATTTTTTTAAATGAACCTCATCCTAAAACTAACTTTTTTCCTGTTCTTGAAGATTAAGGACTCAGATTAACATCTTCTTTCAAGTCTACATAAATAAATAATTGAATTTAGACTTATTTTCCTTAAGCGGTCCAGCTTCAGTTTCCTGAGAATAAAAAAAAGGAAGGGCTTACTTTTGATCTATTTAGAATGATGTGGGTTACTAAGCAATGCTTTAAGAAAGAATTGCATGAGGTTCATCTTTCTCTAGTGAGGGCCAATCTTTCTGGTAGTTTTCTGGTAGAATTACTGACTTCCATAGCGGTTAGAAAGGAAATGATCAGTTAGAATCTTAGTCCACTTTCTGCTGCTATTGCAAAACACCTTGGAATGGGTAGCTTACAGAGAACAGAGCTTTGTTTCTTAGTTTCAGAGGATAGGAAGTCCAAGGTCCCAGGGCTGCATCTGGTGAGGGCCTTCGTGCTGTGTCATAACATGGTGGAAGGCATCACACGGTGAGACAGCAAGAGATCAGACTCCAAGTATCAAGCCCTTTAATAATTAGCATTTATCCATTCACAAAAGTGGAGCCTTCAAGGTCTAATCACCCACCAATAGGCCCCACCTCCCATCTCTATTGAGTTAGGGATTAACTTTCTAACACATGCTCTTGGTAGGATACATTCAAACCATATTAGGACCCATATTTCAGAAAAAAACACATGGAACATAAGCAAAGTCAAACACGCAACAGAGAGCAGAGGTAAATCAATGTTCAGAGAGAAGGACAGGGAGAGGGCACAAGACCTGAAATATAGGAAGTCCACCCAAAGCTCTGTCCAGCAGCTTGCTTCTCTAAATCCTGGAAGTCTTTCTGGCCAGGAGCTTGTCAACAGGACTAATGTTTGCCTGGGATCCTCTAGGACAGGTTGTTAAGAGGTCAAAATTCTTCTGTACTATTAATAACTAGTTGGTGCTCCAAGGCTTTCAGCAGTCTCCCACCTCACCTCCACTTAGACCAATACCCATGGTAACTAAAGGCTCAGTGAGTGGTCCCACAGGTGTCCAGGATGCTGATGCCTCTCCCAGCCCACAGACTAGCATCAGTCTGAGTGTTCAGTGCCCATGCCAAGTTGCATGCCAATGTTCATCTGGGCTGACCCAGGACAAAGAGTGTGGCAATAATGTAGTGCTATGACACCTCTGAGAGGGGGGACATATTCTGTTCCAGTGACATTCTTTGTGCTTTACTGATGTAAAAAACAATTTTTTTAAGGAGCTTAATCTAGAAGTCTCATTCCCTTCCAAACTTTATGACGAAATCTGGCAAAATGAAGGGAAGCTTAGGATCTAATGGAATCAAGTCAAATACATATATACATACATTTATATTATATATATATCATGTTTAACATATATTAAACTTATATTATAATTATATAAAATATTATAAATATAAATGCATCATTAATTTAACTTGTCTTTACAGTGAGAAAATGTAATTTGAGTTCTTAAAATTTTTAATTGTACATATTCATGGAGTATAGTGCTGTTAAACACAGGTACACAATGTGTCATAATCAGAGCAGGATAATCAGCATATCCATCACCTCAAATATTTCTTTGTGTTGTAAACATTCAAAAATCCTCTCTTTGAATTGTTTTGAAATGTAACTTAAATTACTGTAAACTATAATGACTCTCCAGTGCTATAGAATAGGACTCCATCCTCCTATCTAACTGTATATTGGACCTGATAACCAACCCCTCTCTATTCCCTCCCCATCCCTGACCCTTTCCCAGCTTTGTCGCTTTTTTTTTTTTTTCCCCAAGTGTGATTTGATTTGAACGATTGGGAGAGTGGCTTGGTTTTCTGTGTCCTTAGTTTTTCCTCTCTCCTTTAGATATGCAGCCTTAAGGAAGAAACCTTTCTCGTTTTTGACACCCTATGTGATGTTTACAATAATCTCTTATCAGTTAAATGCAGTTCTCAATCGAACACTTTGCCCACAATCTAGAGCATCTCCTGGAAAGTGCTGAGCACAGTGTCAACACGGTCGTTCCTTAATAAATGTCAGTCTCCTTTCCCTTGTTTTCCCCTGACAAATATTATGACTGTTCTCTCAGAAGCAGAGGTCTCAGAATGCAGGAATGTCATCAATTTTCAGAAATGGAGCAGAGTTTCAACACTAGGCAGCCATGCTGTGAATCGGAAGAAGTGTCTGATGTTGTTAATAAGGGGGCAGGTGCTGGGGTTCAATATGCCTGGGCCCCCCTTGGCCCCTTTAAAAGGTTTATGATGTTTACTTCCATGACTTGACGGGCAGCCAGGAGCAATTTCTCACCAGCAAAGCACAGTATTGTCAAAGGGCTTGGTTGCTTTTCACTGCTTCCTCATAAAACAGCCTGTGTGGAGGTTTAGCTGCCTTAGATGGTGAGCAAGGGACTTGCCTTTCAGTGGAAGGGACTCTGATGATGAACAGAGGGAGGTAAAGGAAGGCCAGCTCCTGGGGTACCACATTCCTCTGGGGCCTCCTGGAAAGGTGTGCCTAGTGGGCATGGTGGTGTTCTTTCTGCTTTCTTGCCCACCAGGTTTCTCCATTCCATTCAGCATGCAGTGTTACTGGCCCTCAAAAGGCCAAATCACTTCCATGCCTGTGAGCCTGGATCACACTGGACCCTGGTGCAGGGTCCTTGCCCAGGTGGGAGCCTCAGCCTCGATAATTCAGCAAGACAGGCTGCTGAGAACACCGTGGGAGGCTGATCCATTGAAAAAACAGACCAAAATAGGGCCCCAGTCCTGCCCTGTGGCTGGCTGCCTTGCCCGAGGGCAGCACAGCTGACCATCTGGCAGCTCCCTCTAATGTGTCCTCTGGGGCTATTCTGTCTTTAGTCTGGAAGTGACATGACAACATATTAATTAAAAGGTAGTTAAACGAGAATTAAAAAGCAATCCAACAACTGGGGAAAATGTTATGATATGCATGATTTACAAAGACAACCCAATAAAAAAGTTCAGTGGAAGCACATAAGTAATGTATAAAAGAAGAAATACAAACGTCCAATAGCATGTCTTTAAAACAGCCAGCCTCACTAAGAATCAAAGAAACTCAAATTGCAACAAGGTTCCTGGGGTGAGAGTGGGCAGGATCAGTGTTGGGGGGGGGGGGCAAGAGATTAACAGATAATGGAAAAAAAAAAAAAACCAGGGTGCACAATCAGCACCCAGTTGGTGCTGGAGAGAGTGTGTGGATGGATGCAATCTTTTCTGGAAGGAAATTGGCAACATGTTTTAAAAATACACACACGGTATTACCCACAAATTGTACCTCTAGGAATTTATCTTACAGAAAGAATTGGACAAGTGTGCAGAATATGTATACAATCACATGTCAGCCTTTGTTGCAATAGTATCCAGTAGTAGAGGATTAAATAAATCATGATGGTAAAAGGTGCTGAAATAGCGTATATTATATATCATGACAGATATGAAGTGTTTGATGTGAAATGATGTCCATCATTAAGAGAAAAAAACAGTTATGAAACATTTCATTGAATATAACACACTATAAATTATAACTTGCACCATTATATTATGTGCCACTAAGAAAACAAAAAATGTTTGTACTTAGAAAGAAAGTTATAAGGGAAATCAATTACATAGTCAAGGTGCCCCTAAAACTTCGTCTTCCTTCAGATGCCAACCCCTCTGAATAATGTCTGGGCTCAGCAATGTTCTCCACACTTACCCACACACATGCTCTCCTGCACAGCAAGAACTTTGGTAATGCTGTTTCTTTCTTTTTTTTTGGTGGGGTGGGGCATTTCCAAGCAGCCTTGGAAATGACCTCCACGTAGGCTGATGGGTCACTGTGTGCATACGACAATGGGTGCCTGTGACCTGCAGTGGGCCTCTCTATTGGTGCACATTGGTCACTAATGGATCTTCCCTCCACTTGCCAGGCTAGTTGGCCCTTGGTGCATTGAAAGATGACACCAGGTCTCCAGCCACAGAAGCCTCAGTGACTTGACGGCATAAGCCTTCCTTGGCCTTGATCTGGTAAAGTTTCTCATTAGCATTAATTTATTTCACAAATATCTGATGAACACCTACTGTGCACATATCTTTGGACAGAAGAGATGAAATGAACTTGAAGCCTATAACAGAAAAGCAACAAGAATTATGTGAACTTTGATATTATGGCTATGAGAATAAACAACAGAAAAGAACGAAGAGAAGACTCTGCCCTCCACAACCACACCCTCGACTGCCCCTGTTCTCTGAGTCACCAACATTGACAGATGCTCTATTGTGCCATGTGGCTTTAGCTCCTCCAAATACCACTGTGGGGATGAAGAGAGAGAAATACAAGCTTCCATTGTCATCTTTTAAAGAATAAGGGAGCATTCACATCTAGACTTCGGGTTTTGTTTAGCAAAACACAAGCTAATGCCTAAACTCACTCCCCACCTCTCTGGACAGTTGCTAAGCCCCATTACCTGTTCTATTTGCGGGGGAAGGGGTAAGTTTGAAACAGAGCCCTTTTAAAATGAAAAACAACTTCCTGGTAACTGCTTTTCTGCATCTGGAGTTTCCTCCCACTGAGGATGCAAACAGGAGAAGCTACCCCCTAACCTGAGTGGGCAGTTAGGAAACAAATTCTAGCATATACTATAGCAGGCATAGCCTAACTGAATCTACATATTTCCTGGCTTTTGTTTCTATAAATGTTAACCAATTCTGTAGAAACAAACTAACGGTTCCTCTGGTTTGGCCAAACTTCATTAAACTCACTTTTCCTGTTTACATCATTTGCTTACTTCTTAAGCAGGTGGGCAACCAAATCCAGCCAGCCAGGATCCAGGGCAGGTTCTCTGACTTCACTGCAATAACAGGTTCACTGGAGCTTAAAGATGACAGAGCAGGGCTGAAGCAGTTGTCTTCACCATTAAAGCAAAAATCAATGCACTACGTGTACTGTTCCCACAAAGGGAAGGCTTTAAGTTTTCCAGGAGCGTGTAAAGCTGAGCACCGCCAACTTGAAATGCCCTATGTGTTGCCTGAAGCTACTCCATCAGGCTGAAAGATAGCTCTGAATACAAATACCTGTGCTCTGACAAGCAGATAAAGGTCAGAGACCCAGGACCTGAGGCATCTGGCATCATCACGTCTTTGAATGAAGAGGATAAAGCAGTCCAGGTGAGAGGGAGCAGGAGACGCCTGCAAATTTCAGCACCATGGAAATAAGATCTCACAGAAATATAGTCCTTAACACTTTCTCCAAATCCAACAAGAGAAGATGGCTTTTAAGTTTGTATGTTATCTCGTCCACTCCAATTAAAAGCTATGGGGGAGAATGTGAGGAAGAATTAGGGACCTAGTGTTAGGAATAAGGAGGTGCCCCAAGATCAAACACTGCTGGAAAGTGGGTGGGCAAAGCAAACCCTAACTCCTGGCCCTTCACTCTGATTGGACGAGTTCAGAGTTAAGCTCCACGCGACTGGTTACTTTCAGAATTAGGGCGGGCAAAAGGGAAGGGCTACAGTTGGATCCCATTAAGGCTGAACACTTGGTTTTGAAAATGAACCTCCAGACCTTCTGTTTCTCCCAATAATATCAATTGCAATGGAGATTCAGAGCCTAGAGCCAGACTGACAGCATAGGATTTCTGCCCCCACATCTGAATAGCAGGGGATCCCAAAATGTACGTAACATCTCCATGACTGCCGTTCCTCGTCTATAAGTGGGTGGACTAATAGTGCCACGAGGGATGAATACATTAATTCCTCAGCAAGCCTGGTAGTAAGCGTCCTCTGTGGCTGTAGGAGCACGACTTCTTCCCATTCTTGTAGATTCTCCCCCTAGACTGGGTGACCTGCATCAGCGTGTGATTCCGGGTGGCCACGTGTTTCCCTAAAAAATGCATTCTTTGCGGAGGGGCCTCACCACTTACAAGAGGTTAAGTGTATCCATCTTCCCATTGAATCCGGACTGACCTCGTGGCCTGTTTGAACCAGAAGATAATCATGGAGGTGGTACTATGCAACTTCCAAGAGTGGAACTTAAGAGATAGGCAGCTTCCACCTTCTCCATTTGAAATGCTCCTCCCTGGAACCACTGCATCCTCTCACACCTTTGCACTTTTGCAATAGGGACCCTCCCCCATTCCCAGAACCTGCCCAGGTCCCCCTCCACCTTCTGCAGCCTTCCTGTCCCTGCTCTCTGCAGGATGGTGTCCCGTCCCCCAGGCTCCCCACCACAGGGCAGCCTGAAGTGCATCATCCTGAGATTGTCTGTGGTCTTCCTGTTTCTCCTGGGCGAGACCCAAATTTTCACTTTCTCAATATTTCTGTTGCCTCCGTATGTAATGAGCATTCAATGAATGCTTACTTAGTAAATTAATAAAATGTGGATAAAACCCCCACTTTGCCTTCCCACAAGTTGTTCTGAGGATTCAGTCCTTCCGATCAGGATTAATTTCTTCATCCTGTGCTTTTCTATTATTGTAATGAATGGTTGTGTTTCTTTAATGTCTGCCTCACACACACACACACACACACACACACACACAAACACACTTCCGTGCTACTTGCTTCCTCACTACTGGATTCCCCTACTTGGCACAGTGTAGTAGCCGTGTCTTGTGTCTTCTGTGCTCTGATGCCTCGACATCCAGGGCCTGGCTGAGCCTGAAGGGCCTGGCCACCCCTCCTGCCTTAGTCAGTTCCTAGAGATAGCAAACAGCTCTCCCAGGAAGTGCTTTTCAGATACCAATCAAGCAATCCAGAGTCTATACCCCAATAACCTGCTTTATGGAACCCTCACACTTGGGCCATTACCTGCCTTCCCTAATTTAGCCCAGGGTCAAGTTCCAGTACTGGGGATCGCCCCTACATCCCAAAGCCCAACTAGAATTGTTCAGCCTAATGGATCCTAAACTTGCCTTGTCTGTTCTTTCTTGCATAAGCCACATGAAAGCCCTTGCCCACAGCCCCCTACCCTCTGCCTCCTGACTGACCCTAGTCCTTTACTATGTGTCCCGCTCTGTGCATGGTGTGCCCTCCTCTTGAACTATGAGTAACAAACTATCTTTTCAATGAAAATTTCTCCTGATCTATTGGCCTTCCTGTCCCTCCACTTTCCTATTAATATATTGCTACCTTAAGTCACACAATAACTGGCACTTAGTAGATGTTCAATAAACCTGTTGAATGCATGTGCCAAAAGAAGTGTCTTAAAGATTTCAGAGTCTCAGACATAATTAATCCTGTTTTTCTCTTTAATGTCATTTTCTTTGTAATATTGGGATTCAGGATGTAGATTCTGGACCTATAATACCCTCCTGGGCATATTTCCTATCCTCTTTTTACCTCAGTTTTATTTGCCTATAAATGCAAATAATAACAATAATAATAACTTCATAGAGTAGCAGTAGCAGTACATAGATTCACATTTACAAGTTCTTTCAGTGGTCCCTGGTATACACCAAAGTCCTAGAAACACCAGCTTCAACCACAAACATCTCTCTCTTCTCCTGCTGAGATCTTGTAGAAAGTGACTTCCACCCTGTAGACCCAGGTCCTCTTGAGCCCCAGAACATTTTTCAACACAATCAGTACAACTATTAGAGTTAGGCAGAATATGGAAAGAAAAATAGTAATAATAAACCAGGATTTTCTTTTCAGACAGAAGGTAGGCATAGTTTAGTGCCATTTGTCAACATGTTTCTCTTAGATTTTGCTCCTAAAATTTCTTCCCCTGTAGGTCTAAAAGTTAGTTTTTAAATTCATAAAGGGAAAAAAGTAAAAACAAATTTCAAGTTTTTTCTTTAAAGAAAAAAAAGGCAGCCATAAACAACAGAAGTAAGTGTGGCCTGTCAGGCCCTCTGTCCCTCTGGCTTGGACTCTCTGACCTCTTACAGGCATTAAACAAGCTCCATCCTGTCCTCATGGGACACATTGTCACTTCAGTGAGGATGTTTTGTTTGAGTGCAGTTTCACTGTGCTGGGTTGAAATGGGAAGGCAATTTCTCCTTCCTGAGGCGGGTTGGGGAACAGCTAAACTGGAGAAAGAACAAAGAAAAATATGAAGCAAAAATGAATGCCAAATCTAGTCATTCTCAGGCTGTGAGAAAGTCCCAGTCTTGGCGTTCAGATTTAAGTTTTAGGGGTTTTATATAATAAAGGCCTGGTTTTCTCTTTCTCATGTGAATAAATGAATAGAAGAGAGTGAGTGGAGAGGCAGGTGCTCAAATCATTTGCCCTGAGTTGTGGGAAGAGGTAGAGGCACCTACACATAGATGCACTTGCCCACTGGTCCCTGGGAACCAGGAAACGTCTTGTCTGGTGTGATGGACCATGAGGTCCACAGAAACAATGATCCTTCCCTTCTTTCTCACCTGTGAGTTCCCAGAATCCAACATCAAATCCAAATTCCTAGTAGGTACTCAGTAAAATGATAAGTGGATGGATGGATGCATGTTTTAGCACTAAGAATTATTTGTACCATAAGGAAGAAATAGGTATGAATACTTCATTTTAAATAACCAACACCTTGCCAAATGGTTCTTCAATCATCCTCACCAGGATGTTTTAAAATTAAGGAGGTTCAAGATCTCAAAAAAAAAAAAAAAAAGAGAGAGAGAGAACTCGAATGAATTTTAATGATCCAGGCTAATATAGCTGAATTTCTCATTTTCATTGATGGCCAAGGCCAACTAATTCTGGATTCCAGCTTGGACTGGCATCGTATCTAATGGTAACCAGGAGCCAAAGAAGAATCATTAGTAAACAAGCAATAATGTTCAGCTTTTCATCATTTCCTATTGACAGTCCTAAGCTTAAAACCTTAATTAATCTTTTCCCTCATGATTCCCCAGATCCGGGGACTTAGATCCATTTTTGTTTACCGTATATGACAGAGAAATCAGTGGTCTGCCAATGCAAGAACCATTCTCCCCTCCTTTCTTACTAAACAAAACAAAACAAAAAAATCTTTAATTTGTTTATGGATGGGTGAAGGATTATGGAAAATAATATTCCTACACGACAGTTCCCCAAGAAAAATGGAGAGAGAGTGTGGCTCGGGAGGAGGGAGGAGAAATTGGGCAAACATTAAACCTCTCCTAGTACATCCTTTCCCAATAACAATGGACCCTGAGGGGGGAAAGCAAACTTTCATCCCTTCCCAGGTTCATTCCCAGCAACTCCACCAAAAGCAAACATTTATCCCTTCCCAACCCCAGTGCATCTTGAAGGAAGGAGGCAAATACTGAATGCTGGGCCCTGAACTTTGACCTTCTCTCATTCAAATCAGTCCTAAATGGAGGCACAACAGATATTGAAACTCTGGGAAACAAAGAATCCCAGAGAAAGTAAAACAATGGGCAAGATTTGAGTACTCCTGTCTCCCCAGATAATAGTGAGTTTCAATCTTTTTCACACCTACCTTCCTAGTTAAAGTGTTAACCTGTACAACTAGCTCCTGACTGTCAAAACTGCACGTCCGTAGTCTCCAATAAAACTGTCAAGCCCAGACTCCTTCTATAACTCGAGTCAGCTCCATACCCAGAAAATGGGCCCTCCTGTGCCTGATCTATGGACCTCGCTGCAGAATAAAGGAAAGCTTGCTGATCGGAGGTTTGCCTCCCGTCTTCTGCCTCCGTCATTTGTGGGCCATGAGCTTACGATAGGAAACACTGGAGAAAAAGCTGGAAAACATTTTCCAACAACCCTTGAAGCTAGAAATGTGTTCAGGTAAGTGAAGAAAAATAAACCTCTAGTTGGTTTAAGCCACTGTTTTTCATAAGTCTATTATTTGCAGCTGAACCCATTTCCTAACTGATAATCTTGATATTATGGTATGGATATTAGAGTGTTCCCCAAAGGCTCATGTGTTAAAGGCTTGATCCCCAATTCAGTAAGATCAGAGGTAGGGCTTTGGGGCAGTGATTGGATATGAGGGTTCTACCTGCATGGATGGATTAAGACCCTGATGGAGTCATAATTTGATGGCATCATTGAGAAATGGTGGGCATTGTCCAAGGTAGGGCTTAGTTGAGGAAAGTAGGTGTCAGGAGACATGCCCTGGAAGAGTCATGTCCCCAGCCCCTTCCTCTCTCTCTCTTCCTCTCTCTGCTTTCTGACAGCCATGAGGTGAGCAACTTTGCTTTGCCACGGCCTTCTGCATGGCATGCTTACATGATATTCTGCCTCACCACAGGCCCAGAAACAGTGGAACTGAAGGATATTACCATGGACTGAAACTTCTGAAAACAGGAGCCAAAATAAATCTTTCCTCCTTCTAAGTTGCTTATGTCAGGCATTTTATCTCTCTTCCAAAAAGTTAACACTTGACATACCAGGCAATCAGTTGAAGAGATGCCTCAAGAGAAGGGAGAATTCTAGCAACATCTAGGAAACTAAGCACTTAAATTAAGTGCTTAGAAGTTAATGGACTGGTTTATCAGATTGAAATTAAAACAGGCAAGGATTTTAATTTGGATAAAGTGACCTCAGGAGGCAATACTGCCATCCCTCAAAATTCATTTGAATCTTCTTTCATAAACTGCTTTGGAGATAGTTTAGAGGCCACACAAGCCCATTTTTCCTTTGCACTCCCACCCCATTTGGAATCAGAGATAGCAACACCAACTTGGTAACTCATCACAGGGACCAGAAATGGCTTCATTTCAGAGGACTTTTGACTCTTCAAAAAATCAAAACTTCTTCAAAGGATAAATTTCGCCATCACTGAGGCTTTTCTAATGAAATTATCTGGAGGCTGATCCTAGGTGACCCATCATTCCTTTTCCATCAAGACTACATAATAGGGATGCTGCGAGGCAGAGCCCTTGAACAGCCATGCCTACTCACAGGAAGCCCTACACATCAGGAATGGGCTGTTGGTCTTCTTCCCCTTTTCACTTCAATATCTCAGCTCTGACCTTGTCTTATTTTTGATGACCTCTAAGTACGGCACACACTGGGCACACTTGGGACATAACAAAGGTCCAGAGAAGTGAAGCACACCTAGATGTGCCCAGAACCAGAACCAGAAGACAGTGGCATCCACAGCACAGAGCAGTGCCCAGGTATAGGCATCCCTGTACCCATTTACAGATGTGGGTGTCTTAGGGCCATGAGAAGTTTGCTACCTGGGGAATCAGTTCAAAGAACTACCACAGCAGAAGGAAAAGAGCTAGCAAAATTCAGGAAACCATACAGGTAAGTCAAGTGCCTGGAAGTTAATGGACTGCTGGAAGACAGTGGAAGCTGAAACAGGAGGGAAGGAGCTAAGGGAACCAGTGTGGACTGGAAAGGATGGACAGGTTAAAGACTGATCCAAGAACAAATCTTGAACTTCAGGTGCCAGCTAAAATGGAATTAAACCCATCATAGCCAATCTTGCCCACTGATCACAACAAAGTACAAAAATCAACCACCTGAGGATCCCAAAAAGTAAAAGAGAGCAGGTGATTTGGGGAAGAAGTTTTAAAATTTGAACAAATACCAATACAGTGGTATTACCCTTTTTTTTTTTTTTTTTTTTTTTTCATCTCCTGGCTTTGATCCAAGGAAATGCCAAAGACGGAACTACATAGAGGGTACAGACAGCAAAAATTCCATATTAACCCACTTTTTCTAGCCAGACCAGGAAAAGAGATCTTGAGGACATGGGAAAAATCCTCTTTTTATCTTTATTTTTTTCTCTCATTTTTCTTTTCAACCTCTGCCCCAAGATCAGCCTCAATTGAAAAGCAATACTAATTCTGCCTCTGCTGCATAGCTGGCTACACAAAACTCTGGGGCAGGGAGGGGGACCTACGTCTCTGGACAGAGGAATCACAAAAAGAGGATCCTGGTGAATTGAGTGGGGTAGAAATCCCAGTAAGGAGAGGACTGGGGGACAGGCATCCCCTAATTCTGTGACTAGATCGTTATGAGTCCTAGGCTCACCCCTGGGTACCACATGTGATAAGATGTGGTAAAGATTTTGAATACACAGCCCTGGAATTTCTAGGCTGTCCCCTGAGTGGCAGTCACAAAGCATAGCAAGGTCTTGGAAATCTTAATTGACACCAGAACCACCAACCACAAACATTGAGTCAGAAGCCACAGTCTGAATTCAACCAGTTGACCTACCAAAACAAAAGATCAACACTAGACAGAGGATTTTAAATTAATAGACTATTTTTTGGAACAGAGTGCCCCTGTAGCCCCATCCCCAGTGGGATGAGGGCTGAGCTGCATCCCCAGTCCTTTTTATTTTTTATTTTGAGACAAGGTCTCACAAAGTTGCCTCCCTAAGTTGTTGAGGTTGGCCTTGAACTTGCAATCCTCCTGCCTCAGCCTCCTGAGTGACTGGGATTACAGGCATGTACCACCATGATTGGCCTGATTTCCTTAGTTTATGACTGTCCTTTTCTGTTCCAGGATCCCACATTACATTTAGTCTTGGCTGTGACCAGTTCTCTTGCTTTCCGTGTTCCTTATGACCTTCAGTTTTGAGAAGCACTGGCTGCATGTTTTGGAAAATGTTTGTAGAACATCCCTTAATTGGAATTTGTCTGATATTTGTCTTATGAGTAGCCTGGGTTATGAGTTGCTTGGATTTTTTTTTTTGAGGCAAAATTCACACAACATAAAAGAAGCATTTTAAAGTGTATAATTCAGTAGCATTATATATAATGTGTGTTTGTGTGTGTGTGTGTGTGTATATATACATATTTTTTTTTCATAAGTACAAAAGGAAACTTTACATCCATTAAGCACTCCCATTTTCCCCTGCCCTGGCCTCTGGAAACAGTCAGCCTACTTTCACTATATATAGATTTACCCATTCTAGGTATTTCATATAAATGGATCATACAATATGGGACTTTTTATTTCTGACTTCTTTCCCTTAGCATATTTTTTTTTGCAATTATCCATGTTATACCATGTATTAGTATTTCACTTATTTTTATGGTTTTACTCTATCAAATGAATGTACCATGTTTTGTATGCCCAGTCATTTGTTGGTGGACATTCGGATTATCTTCCTGTTTCGGCTATTGTGAATTGTATTGTGTAAGCTTTAATATATTTGAACACCTCTTTGCCATTTTCTTGGGCATGTACTATACAAAATTCTGGGTCAAATGGTAATTCTGTTTAGCATTTGGAGGAACTACCAAACTGCTTTCCAAGGCAGCTGCATTGGAATTTACATTCTCACCCACTACCTGTGAGGGCTCCAGTTTCTCTGCATCTTCAACACTTATTGTCTGTCCCTTTTGTTCTAGCCATCTCAATGGGTGTGAAGTGGTATCTCAATGTGGTTTTGACTTCCCTTAATAATTAATGATGTCAAACATTTTTTCATGTGCTAATTGGCCATCTGTATGTCTGTTTGGAGAAATATCCTTTCAAGTCCTTGACTCATTTTATAATTGGGTTGCTTTTTTCTTTTTTATTTATCTTTGTGGTATGCTATATATTTAAGGTATACAACATTATGTTTTGATACATAATACCTAGTGAAATAAGTATAAGTCAAGAAACTTGACATACCCATCATCTCACATAGTTATCTTTTATTTTGGTGAAAATACCAGAACCACATTTTCTTAGACATTTCCAGTATGCAATATTATGTTATTAACCAGTCCTCATGCTGTACATTAGATCTCTACACTTATTCATCCTATGTAACCACAACTTTATGCCCTTTGACCTGTATCTCTCCATTTCTTACACACACACACACACACACACACACGCTCCTAGTAGCCACTGTTTGACTCTCTCAGTTCCAACATATATGAATTTGGGGAAGTGCCAGTATTGGGGGGGGGGGTCTTGGTTTTGTTTTGTTTTGTTTTTTTAAGAGTCCACATAAAAGTGAGACCATGCAGTGTTTCTCTTTCTGTGTCTGGGCTTATTTCACTTAGCATGATATCCTCCAGGTCCAGCTCTTTATTTACACTACATATTAAACTCTTATCAGATGTATGCTTTGCAAATATTTCCTCCCATTCTTTGGTTTGTCAGTTCACACTCTTGACAGTGTCCTTTGAAGCACAAAAGTTCTTTTAATTTTAATTTGGATGAAGCCTAATTGGCCTATTTTTTTTCTTCTTTTACTTTTACTTTTACTTAATTCAGGTCATGAAGATGTACCCCTATGTTTTCCTTTAAAAAGTTTCAGTTTATCACTTATATTTGATCCACTTTGAGTTAATTTTTGTATATGGTGTGAGGTAGGGGTCCATGTTCATTATTTTGCACGTGAATATCCAGTTGTTTCAGCATCACTTGTTGAGGAAACTATTTTCCTCCCATTGAATGATCTCGGCACTACTGGCTATAGTGTATGGTTTTAATTTTGCACTTTTCATTCCATTTCAATGATCTACATGCTTATCTTTATGCCACACAGTTTTGATTACTGTTATTTGTGGTGAGTTTTGAAATTAGGGAGTACTGGTACTCCAGATTTATTTTTCTTTTTCAGTACTGCTTTTGGCTATTCAGAGGCAAATTTCACATGAATATGAGGATCAACTTTTGCATTTATGCAAGAATAGTCAGTAAGGTTTTCACAAGGATTGCATTGGATCTGTAACTGCCTTTGGATAGTAGACTATATTAATATGAAACAAAATAGATTTCAGAATAAAAGATATATCACTTTTAGGCAACTTTTCTTGAAAACAGAAGAGAAGTAACACAATATTTCTAAGCTATTAATTCCCAAAATTGATTTATACATTCAGCGGAATCCCAATTAAAAATTCCAAGCAGAATTGTTTATAGTTATGAGAAGGCTAACTCTAAAACTCATTGGGATGTCAAAGTAAACATACAAAGTCAAGAGAAGAACGAAGTTGAAAGACTTCCCTACCTGATTTTGAGACTCATTAACATCTATACTGTATGTATATGTATAAATATGCAAATTGTATGATTCTACTTTGTGTACAACCAGAAAAATGATAGTTGTACTCCATTTGTGTACAATGACCTAAAATTAAAAAATAAATTAATTAATTTAAAAATAAATAGATAAATAAATAAATTATGTTCTACCAAAAAAAGAAAACTATAGTCATCAATACTGTATAGACACATCAATAAATTGAATAGAGAATCTAGAAATAGACCCAAATAAATATTGCCAGCTGGGGCTGGGTGTGCAGCTCAGCAGTAAAGCACTTACTTAGCATACACAAGGCCCTGGGTTCAATCCCACGCACACATACAATGTGCACGCTCACACACACACACACACACACAGAGCAATTGATTTTTGAAAAATGTAAAATTTCAGTGGAGTGAGGATAATCTGATCAACAGGAGGTATTGGAACTATTTGAAATCTTTTTTTTAAAGAGAACCCTTAGGCTTCACTTCACACATTATATACCAGCTCAAAAGTAACAGGAGACCTAAATGTAAAATTATTTATTTTAACATAAAACATAGGAGAAAAATCTTAATGACTTCAGTTTAGGCAAAAATTTTTTTACCCCAACACCAAAAGCATAGTCTATGAAAGAAAAAAAATTTGATTAACTGGACTCTATAAAAATTACCAACTTTTACTATGCAAAAGTCAACATTTCAAGACTGAAATTACAAGCCACATGTGGGAAAATATTTGCAAATCACTTTTCTGACAAAACTTGAATCCAGGATACATTTTTTAAAAACTCTCAAGACTCAACAAAGAAAAACAAACCTAATTTAAATAAAAATAGACATAAGTTTGTCTGGGTGCAGTAACACCAGCTACTCGCAAAGCTGAGGCAGAAGGATTGCAAATTCCAGGCCAGCCTGGGCAACTTTGTGAGACCCTGCCTCAAAATAAATATTTTTAAAGGGATAGGGATGTAGCTCAGTGGAAGAGCACTTGCCTCGTATGTGTGAGACCCCGGGTTCAATCCCCAGCACTGTAATAAAAAAAGAAAATAAAAAAGAGTTGGTATTCCCATCTCACAGCAAGATGACAAAGATGGCCAATAAAGTGCTTGGAAAGATAGTCAAAGTAATTAGTGATTAGGGAAAGGCAAACTAAAACCACAATGAGACATCACTACACACTTAATAGAATGGCAACAAAAAATATGACAGTACCACATGGGAACAAGGATGTGGACTAACTGCATCTCTAATACTGCTGCTGGAAAAGAGGAAGGTTTAGCCAACTTGGAAAACAGTTTGATCATTAAACATACAATACGTATTACCCAGCAATTCCACTTCTCCATATTTATCCTAGAAAAACAAACTTCTGTCTGCACTAAAATCCTCACACAAATATTTACAGCAGCTTTATTCATAATTGCTAAGACCTGGAAACAACTCAAATTTCCTTTATTTGGTGACATGAACAAACTGATGTTTTCTGTGATGAATTTTCTGTAATCAGAACGGGATTAACTATTAACACACACAAAAACCATGGATGGATCTTAAATGCATTGTGTTGAGTGTCAAAAGCTGGACTCATAAAAATAGATTCTGCAGATTCCATTTATATGAAATTCTGGAGAAAGTGAAATTGTTACAGGAATGGAGAGCAGATCAGGGATTGTCAGAGACTATTGAGTGGAGGTTGGTTTGACTGCAAAAGAGCCAAACAAACTTTTGTGACCTAATGGAGGTGTTCTCCAGCTTGATTATGGTAGTGGTTATGTGACTGTAAGCATTTATCAAAATTCATAGTGAATTTTTAAATAATTTTTTAAAATCCTGAGAACTTGGCTATCCACAATTAGGATATATATGGCTTGAATGTTTCTCTCAGAGCCAGGCTGTATAACTCTCTTATAAATCAACTGCTTGAAAATTATAACACTGGAATAAGCAGTCATTATGTAAACAGGATAACCCATTGGGGGGAAAATCTGTTGAGCCCATGTATTACAGCTGAACTGTATCAATAATATATTCTAGATAACTAAATCACTCTTCCTTAATCTTATTTTTAAAAGTTATCATCATTCCAATTTGGGATGTGAAGAATACACTTGTCTCAAAGAGGCTTCAACAGTTCAATCTGGGATTCTTTCCACTCATGGTTCCCCTGAAACCCAGAGGGGGAAGATGAGCAGGTGTCTTAAGAGTGGCAAGAGGGACAGGCTTTGGGCTGATTTTGCGGCTGTCCCTAGGGGTGGCCCACCATTTGGTTCCAGTACATCTATGGGATTTGGAGAAGCCAATATAAGTAGGCATAGCAGCAAAACATGGAGTGGAGAAAACAGAGTAGGAAAAAATAAGATGTTGAGACCTTGTAAGTAGCATTTGACAATTTGCTCATGATGGTGTATCTAATTAGCATAGCTTACTTTTCTAGCACTATTCACAACATAACCCAATAAATGGCTGCAGGTGTTGAGAGAGGAGACACCACCCTGCTTGACAACAGTTACGATGTCCTCCCTCAGGCCATGACTATTCCCTGAACAAGTCCATGCTTTGACTTTAATGTTCTCACTATCTACCCATGACTGCACCTTGGATTTGCAAACCTGCATGTAAGACACAATGGAACTTCTGAATTGCAACTGCTGGGACATGTTTCTGCTTTCACTAACTAAAAATGTGAAAATTGGCTTCTTAAGGCCATGTGCTACCTATAGGTGTCTACACCATTATTTTCAGAGGATTTTTTTTTTTTTTTAGTACTGGGGACTAAATCTAGGGGCACTCTACCACTGAGCTACATCACCAGTTCTTTTAATTTTGTAAATTTTGAGAGAGGGTCTCATTAATTCACTGAAGCTGGCCTCAAACTTATGATCCTCCTGCCTCAGGCTCTTGAGTTGCTGGGATTACAGGCATGTGCCATGACACCCAACAACAACCCACTTTTGAGGGAACTAACTGGCATCCCATGAGGACTACATTAATTCCTTCCAAGGATGGTAACCCCAATTCCCTAACCATCTTCTAACAGGTTTCTTCTCTTAAAGATTCCACCTCATTTCTTCTAGCCAAAGCAATCCTGGACAGGAAGAGTGAAGTAACAGGTATCACAATACCAGATCTTAAACTATACTACAGAGCAATAGTAACAAAAACAGCATGGTATTGGCACCAAAACAGACAGGTAGACCAATGATATAGAATAGAGGACACAGAGACAAATCCACATAAATACAGTTATCTCATACTAGACACAGGTGCCAAAAACATACGATGGAGAAAAGATAGCATCTTCAACAAATGGTGCTGGGAAAACTGGAAATCCATAAGAAGCAAATGAAATTAAATTCCTATCTCTCATCAGGCACAAAACTCAACTCAAAATGAATCGAGGAACTAGGAATTAGACCTGAGATCCTACACCTAATAGAAGAAAAAGCAGGCCCAAATCATCATTATGTCAGCTTAGGACCAGACTTCCTTAAGAAGATTCCCAGAGTGCAAGAAATGAAAGCAAAAATCAATAAATGGGATGAATTCAAACTAAAAAGCTTTTTCTCAGCAAAGGTAACAATCAACAATGTGAAGAGAGAACATACAGAGTGGGAGAAAATCTTTGCAACACACACTTCAAGATACAGCACTAACCTCCAGAATTTATAAGGAACTCAAAAAACTTTACACCAAAAATACAAATAACCCAATCAATAAATGGGCTAAGGAAATTAGAAGACATTACATAGAAGATATACAAGTGATCAATGGATATATGAAAAAATGTTCAACAACTCTAGTAATAGAGAAATGCAAATCAAAACTACCCTAAGATTTCATCTCACCCCAATTAAAATGTCTATTATCAAGAATACAAGCAATGATAGGTGTTGGTGAGAATGTGGGGAAAAAGGTACACTCATACATTTCCCATGGGGTTGCAAATTGGTGCAGCTACTCTGAAAGCAGAAAACTTAGAAAACTTGGAATGGAACCACCATTTGACCCAGCTATCCCACTCCTTGGCCTATACCCAAAGGACTTAAAATCAGCATACTATAGTGATGCGGCCACATCAATGTTTGTAGCAACTCAATTCACAATAGCTAGATTGTGGGACCAACCTAGATGCCCTTCAATAGATGAATGACTAAAGAAGCTGTGGTATATGTATACACAATGGAATATTATTCAGCTATAAAGAGGAATAAAATTATGGCATTTGCAGGTAAATAATTGGAGTTGGAAAATATTGTGCTAAGTGAAATAAGTCAATCTCAAAAAATCCAAAGGTCAAATGATTTCTCTGATAAGTGGATGATGATACATAACAGAGGAGGGAGCTGGTAAGACAAGAATGGAGGAAGAATGTATTGTACGGAGGAAAATGAGAGGTGGGGAGGGGGCAGAGGGAAGGAAAGATAATAGAATGAGAAAAACATCTTTACCCTTGTACATGTATGATTACATAAACAGTGTGAACCTATTTCATTTCCAGAGAAATGAAAATTGTACCCCATTTGTGTACAATAAATCAAAAAATTTTAAAAAGTGCTAACAGGAGAGGAAAAAAATTCTTAAACTAGAATAATGTATCTAATGAGAATATATTCAGGAATTAAGATGAAAGAAAGATGTTCTCAATTAAAATAACTCATCATCAGCTAACATGAACTAGAAGAAATGCCAAGTGACAGTCTATAGGCTAGAAGAAAACTTGCAGCTTTAAGAATCAAAGAAAAGGAATCATGTTGGTGTAGAAGAAAATAGTTTTGAAGAAACAATGGCTACCAATTTCCAACATTTGTGACAAAGTTTCAGATTCAAGAAGATCAGCAAAAAAGTAGTATTAAAAAAAAATAACCAGGCTTATCCAAACTGCTGAAAAATTAAAGATAAATAAAATGTTGTAGCTGGGTGTGGTGGCACATACCTGTAATCCCAGCAACTCTGGAGACTGAGAAAGGAGGATTGCAAGTTCAAGGCCAACTTCAGCAACTCTGAAAGGCCCTAAGCAACTTAGTGAGACACTGTCTCAAAAAAATTAAAATTAAAATTAAAAAAAAAGGGCTGGGGATGTGGCTCAGTGGTGGTTAAGTGTCCCTGGGTTCAACTCCCAGGTACTAAAAAAGAAAAAAGAAAGAAGGAAAATGTTGTAATATAGAATTTGAAGTATAGCATTTATCTTAAAGATAGATAGGTAGGTAGATAAATATCCTATTATTTTTATTTCTTTGAAAAACCCTGACAAATACATTATCCTTGGGTACTAAACCTATTTACAATCCTTGCCATTTCACATAATGTTAATGAGTTTCAAACTATATTTAAGTAATGAATGGAGATATAAATAACATTCTAAGTAATTTAATAAAACCCAAGTGATAAAAAAGAAAAGGGAAGCAAATGCATATTAAAACTCTCAGGTTATGTGAGTACTAGTGGTTGTGAATAAATATTCAATTCTTAACCTTCATAGGAGAATGCAGGATAAAAAATGTTCGCAATAATTTAAGGGTGATCACTATTAGAATAACATTCCGAAACAACACTTCATATTGCTAGAGGAGAGAAAAAAGACAAAATATGGTCAGAAAGAAGAAGCAGGAAAGGTGAGGAAAGAGAGCAATAAGAAATCATAATAAACAGAAAACATAAGACAAGATGTCAAGAGGAAGATTGAATATATCATTAATCAAAATCAATGATAATGTGCATGGATCAAGTTATTCCCCTTGCTAAGTCTTATATCAGCTAAATGCCATTTTTAAGTGATGCACCTAAAACAAAAGGAAAAAGAAAAAAGACAGAAAATAAAATAAAGCAGGAGACAATGATACATCAGGAAAATGCTAACAATGGCAAAAATACTAATATCTCAAAAAGTACATTTTAAGGACAAAAGCATCAAATAAAGCGGAGGGATTTTATTGATGCAAGACAATATCTCTGAAGAAAACATAATAGTCACAAACATTTTCACACCAAACCACATTATATGGACATACTTAAAGCAAACACACACACACACACTAGAAATTCAAGGTTAATTTGAAAAAGTTATAATAAGCTTCCAAACATATCAAAATTTAACAAATTTGATATATTAATCTATTTTGTGCAAAATAGAAAATCTTTTTTAAATGTTCATGGGCTAATTGCAGAAATTGTTCATAGACTATTCCATAAAGAAACTCTTTTTTAAAAAATTTTTAGTTGTTGATGGACCTTTATTTTATTCATTTATTTATATGCAGTTCTGAGAGTCCAACCCAGTGCCTCACACATGCAAGGCAAGCGCTCTACCACTGAGCCACAACCTCAGCCCCCATAAAGAAACTCTTAACAAATTCATATAAATAGGTAGATGGGCAGCAATTGAACATACCAAATTCTCTGATAATAAAATGAAGACAAAGCACCAAAATATTGTCCCCCTAATTTAACATAGGAATTTAAAAGCACTCCAAAATAACTCTGAAAAGATGAAATAATCGGTTGAATGCTTTTGCTGATATGTAGAAGCTAAACCACCATAAAGAGTGGGAGGGGAAGAAGAGAAGAAAAGAGAGCAAACGGAAGGGAGGGGGCATAGGAATAGGAAAGACAGTGGAATAAATCTAACATAATTTTCCTATGTACACTTATGAAAATACCTAAGTGGACCCCACCATTGTGCCCACCCACAAGAACGGGGTCCTAATTAGAATAAGATATATCCTATGTTTCTATCATTTTATCACAATGGATTCTACTGTCATGTATAACTAAAAAGAACCAACAAAATACAATTTTAGACATGAAATAATCTTCATAATTGAAGCTGAAATAATTGTCATAGCAAGTTAATTAACTAGAAAGTAGCATAAAGAAGTCTATCTTTCAAAGCTTGTGCAATGTAGACAAAACCCTTAACAAAAAAAGAAATGTGCTGTCAATCTTATTTTAAAATGTAGTTCTTTTAGTATTTGAAAGCATGGATTCTAGAGTTTAGGTTACACAGGTTCAAATCCCAGCTTCACCGCTTACTTAATTTATGTGACCTTGGAATAATGATCTAACCTCAAGATACTCATTTCCTCCTATGTAATATGGAACAATAATACCTATCTCTTAGGGTGTGATGGAAATTAGATGAGGAAATCCAGGGGGTCTCTTTCCATTGCGGTTCTCTAGGGGAGAAGAGAGGGAGAAAGAGAAGACAGTAGATATATAGATGACACATCAGTGACAGATACACAGATACAGAGACAGCAGATAGATGATAGATAAATAGATAGATGCATACACACATACACAGGCTGGCAGATGGAGAGAGAACGGAGATTGGAAATTGAGAAATTTCAACAATATCCCCTCAAATGAATTATGTCCCCCCAGCACCTTAGAATGTGACTGTATCTAGAGACAGTTTTTAAGGAAATAATTAAGGTAAAATAGATCACAAGGCTGGGCCCTGATCCAATATGACTGGTGTCCCCATAGAAAGAGGAGATGAGGACACAGACACACACAGAGGGAAGCCATGTGAGGACACAGGGAGAGGATGGCCACCTACAAGCCAAGGAGAGAGGCTCAGGAGAAACCAAAGCTGCTGACACCTCAGTCTTGGACTTGAGCCTACAGAATTGTGGGGAAGTAAGTGTCTGTTGCTCAAGGTGCCCAGGCCATTGCACCTTGTTAGGGAAGCTCTAGGAGAGGAGCACGAACACTGCCAGCCAACCCACCCACCACCCCAGGCCTGGGCTGAGATGCAACACTGCTCTCCCAGAGTGTTGCCAGTTTCTTGTGGTGTGAGCCTGTCACTGAGCCAAGCGTGGGTCTAATACCCAAGACACACACACTTCCTACCACACAGCCCCTGAAGGAAACCATCCCCCAGTACTGAAAGTGGAAAATAGAGATTAGATCCAATGGTGGAGGGGAAAAATGGCTGTGCTGAGCTTGCTGAGCCCAGCACTCAGTACACTGCATTTTATGGTCGATTTAAGGGATTTTCAACAGCAATTTTGTCTACATTAAATTGTATTCCCATGGGCTTCATTAGAGCTTAAACTTTACCTAGGCTGTCACTCCACAGGATAGCGTGGCATCCATTCTGGTGGTGATAGAGAAATACACAAATAGAGTACCAGGGATGGAAATGGGTGTGTATGGTGTGTGTGTGTGTGTGTGTGTTCAGCATGTAGAGTAAGCATTCCTGGCTGCACAATTCAACCCTTCTTCCTTGGAGATTCCTCTATAAAGAAGTTTACCCAAAAAACAGCTATGAATAGATGAGCAGGGGCAGAGTTGCCCCTCTTGCCAGTGCTGGGCTTTCAGTGGAGTGTCCTGAACGAAGTCCACGTAGGTAGGTCCACCTGGGTGGCTGCTGGTCTGGACCCTACAGGATGCCCTGTGAGTCATCCCCAGAGATTCTGACCTAATTGGTCAGAGAAGAGATGGGGAGATAAAAAGATGGAGAGAAGGAGGTGGCCCAGGCCTGACTGCTGCTCAGAGGCAGGCAGGAAGCCCAGCCGGGGAAGCAGAGTTGCCTCGTGGACCCGTCCCACCATACAGTGGAGGAGAGTCATGGCTGTCTCACCTAAGGTACGATGCCACCCATCTGTGTTCTAGGTTTCAGACTCTGTCCAATCAGATAGGTGACTTTTTCTCCTCAAAGGAAGAGCCACCTGAAGGGGAGGTTGGGGGAGGGAAACAGAAAAAGTAGAAATGAAGATTGTCCAGAACAGCTCCCATAGGATTTCAGTTTTATTGTAGCTGTGGCATTCCAAATAGATAAGGAAAATACAGATGCTTCAAAAATGATGCTGAATAACTGGCTGTAAGTTTTGGTTAGACAGGACTGGTGGGAGAAATGGTAGACCTTCCCTACCTCCCCAAACCTGCTACCATGATGGAAAATGAGCTCCAGAGGGTTGCAGATTTAAATACTACAAAGAATACCTAAAATTGATTAAATATAAGAAATTCTCTAATTGTGGGATAGAAAATCTAAGCCTAACACAAAACCCACAAGTCATAAGAGAAAAAAATGGATTAAATTGACTAATAAGACTTATAGCTAGTTAGATTCTAAAGACATCTTAAACAAAATTAAATACCAGTTGACAAGATATCAAAAAAAATTTGCAACCTACATGACAGACAAGGGTAAAACAATACTGTCAAAATGTAAAGAACTCTTTCAAAACTGTAAGGAAGACAAATGACTGTTTTAATGGACAGATGATAGGAACAGAAAATCCTCAAAAGAAGAAATGGATATAACCTGTGCTACAATTTGAATCTTAAACATTCCCCAAAGGCTTTTACATTTAAGACTTTGGTCCCCTGATGGTGCTGTGTTGGAGAGTGTCGGTATCTCTAAGAGGTAGGGCCTAAAGGGAGGTCTTTAGATCATCAGACACATGTCCTTGAAGGGGATCATGGGACTTGGTTCCTTCCCCTTCTTTCGTTCCCTGACTCTTGAGTAAGCAGGTTTGCTCTGCATGGTGCTTCCACCATGATGTGCTGCTTCACCACATGCCCAAAGCAATAAGACCAAGTGATAATGGCCTGGAACCTCTAAGACTGTGAGCCCAGATAAACCTTTTGTCTTTATAAGGTAATTCTCTCAGGTATTTTGCTGTAGTGACAAAAGGCTAAATATAACAGCCCATAAGCATATGAAAAAAGATTTCACTGGTAAGCAGGAGAAGACCAATTATCCTAGTAAGGAAAAAACATTTTTTACTCATATGGTTGGTGGATGATGTCAAGTGTCTGTGCAGGTGTGTGGGAAGGCAGGCCTTTCACTCTTAGTGGAAGGTTAATTGGATCAATAATTTGTCAGTATTATAATTTAAAAGAAACCATGACAGCTGCCCCAGTCATAGGGCTCAGGTTGTTGACCAGTCCCAGACACTCATTCTCTGAGACACCCCCAGACCCCAGCCACACCTTCAAGCAAGCACATTGCCCAGAATCTCCTGGATTCTTTCACCCTGCATCAGGAGTAGCCCATTGCCGAGGAAGCCTGTGAGATGGTGCTAGCTTCCTCAGCTGTTCAGGTCTCACCTCCCACCATCATCACCTGTTTTTTGTTCTCAAAGCAAAAATTCTGTGTATCATGGCTACTGATGGGGAACATCTTTATCTCATTTTCTTGGGCTCACTTGGACCCAACATCATCACTGAAACTTATCTGGGTGTCTCTTTTTTGGCACTATGAAGAACCCACAGAGGACTGAACTTTGTGGCCAATAGGAGAAGCAGGATCTAGAGAGCAGGTCACCTTGTGTCTGAATAGGTGATAACCTGGAGGGGGAGAAGCCACCCCGTGTCTCTTCCCTGGGCTGTAGGAATATCAGCAAGCTCAAGAAAACAAAGCCTCCATCCCTATACTGCCCACTGACCCCTCCCCCCAAAATGGGCCTACCATTCTTAATTTGACCATCAAATTGGGGGTCAAAAATTTCTGGGGTCAGATTTTCAGCTGATCACACCACCCACCAAACCAAACCCATCCCAACTCTACTAAATGATCCAACTCACCACAGTCCACATTTCAGGAAGTAGAGGGGATCCCTACCTAACCTGCTATTTTTGCCCCACTCCAGTGAGTTCTCTCACTTTAGCAGCCTTATTGGAGCTAGATCTGGACCCCATTGGTGGCCCTTCCACCCTGCAGTTCCAACAGTATCAACCTGTAATCACAAACAGCTTTGCACATGTTCTGAAACCAGCACCAGCACACCCATCCATCCTGGGAATGCAATAGTCTGTGCAGAGTGAGCTGTAAATATTTTTCAGATCATCATTAAAAATGGCATTGAGAGATATGTACATAGAAGCTCCTGAATTCACTTTGGGGATTTGCCCTCAAAAGAAACTCAATGTAAATGCAAAAGAAGCATGCTCACTGAGGCATTATTCATAAAAGCAATCAACCAGAAACAAGCAAACACTTATCAGAAGGCGAGTGGTAGACTGGTGAAGTATTAATATTCACTGTTGTTTTAAAAAGCAAAGCAAATATATGTACACTGACATGGAAGCATAATCAAGACACATTTTTGAGAGGAGAAAAAACCTTCATAATAGTATTATAATACAATTGTGTGTGTGTGTGTGCATGTACAAGTACACACACTTCAGAGAGAGCACTAATCTCCAGAATCTATAAAGAACTCAAAAAACTTTACACCAAGTATACAAATAACCCAATCAACAAATGGGCTAAGGAAATGAGCAGATGCTTCACAGAAGAAGATCTACAAGCAATAAACAGACATATGAAAAAAGGTTCAACATCCCTAGAGAAATGCAAATCAAAACTACCCTAAGATTCCATCTCATCCCAATTAGAATGTCTATTATCAAGAATACAAGCAACAACAGGTGTTGGCGAGGATGTGGGGGGAAAAGGTACTCTCATACACTGCTGGTGGTTGCAAATTAGTGCAATCACTCTGGAAAGCAGTGTGGAGATTCCTTAGAAAACTTGGAATGGAACCACCATTTGACCCAGCTGTCCCACTCCTTGGCCTATACCCATAGGTCGAGGTCATCTCTTAACAGTATTCTGACATGTGTCATTGGGTGATTCTGTCATTGTGTGAACATCATAGAGGTTCTTACACAGAACCTAGGTCATGTAGGGTGTATATGGTATAGCCTGTTGTTCCTAGGGTCATGATGAGACAAATGACACAAGGTTAATCAAACAGGAGAAAATGATACAATTAAGAGATGCTGTATACACTAGATAGAGAAGAACTCCCATGATGTAACACAGCACACTGTCTTACCAAAAACTTATTTTTATAAGAAGTCCAATAAAAGTCATAATATAGTAACAACATAAGCCAGTAACAGCGTCACCTGTCATCATTATCGTTTCATGCAATGCATGTAATTGTATGCACTATACATTCTATACCACTCTCTGCATAGTGAGTTTATACCAGCATCACCTCAAGTGTGGAGTGATGTTTTCTTCTGTGAAGTCATGATGACTACACTGTCACCAGGTGACACGGGCATTTTCCATCTCCGGTATAATCTTTGGAGACCTCCATCACATATGCAGTCTGATGTTGACCAAAATATTGTTATGTGGTCCATGATTACATACACCTACACACACATGTATATGCATACACACATGAGCACAGACTTAGATGTAGTGCATGTATATAGTTAAAAACATAAACTACATAATTTTATGGGAACATACATACATGCAAGTGTATAACTTAAGTGTTTGAAGAACATGTTATCAAATAAAAACAATAGCTACTTCTAAGAAAGAGGGTGGTCAAATTAATGTCTTAGTTTTTTTGCCAATTGAAATTAATTTAAACAGATACATTTATGAAATTCACAGAATAAATACAATTGGTCAATAAATGTGAAAAGAAATTCAAATAAAAATTATGGGAAGGATTTATTTAGTCCCTGGTCAATATGGCTAAAAGTAAACAGTGTAACTTAACTTCTGTCATTGGAAGGACACAGTCGATGGAACATTTCAGACATCCTGACACCTGCCTTGAGTCCTCCCAGTCCATCTTCTCATTCCAGCCTTTGCTGTGGTCACCAGTGGGGCATGATTGTGCTCAGGCATCCTGTCTTCAGATACTCCAATCTCTTGCTTTCTCTACTGTTCCCAGAGTTTACTCGGCCATTCTGAGCATAGGAGCCACCCTGGAAAGATCCAGAAGGTCACATGCACTGGGCAATCCTAGATTGCCAAGGCTCTGGAAGTGGACACACACTCTCCACTTCATGTCTCAGGAGAAAGTTCTGAGGTACATTCTACAGAGACCTCAGGGGGTCGTGAGAAGGAAGGAGCTCTCAATGGTCAGTGGCGATCTGTACAGCAATGCTTTCTCCCAACTCAGGCCCCACTCTTTCCCATTGCCATTCCCTAGGATGGCTTCCCAAAGTAAGCCTCCTGCACACAAGCTCCATCTCAGGCTGTCAAGCTCTGCCACCAAAGCACAGATGATCAGTACCAGGGCTTAGAGCACAATGGTGCTACACAGAGAGATGTGAGATGCACAACCCCTGATTCTCAGTTCTGCTTCTAGAAACTGATTCTGCAGGAAATACGCATAAATGCAAGAAATGCATGCATTCATACACTTGTGGTGAACCCGTTTGTTGTGTTTGTCTCTTCATTATGTTCTGTCCTGGGCGCATGGTGACAAAGGCAGACAACATTGGAGCTCTCTTTCTCCTGGGGGGAGTTAAGATGGGGAGCAACAGAGAAACACGCTCACACATTACTACGTCAGGGGGTCATCACTGTTATCATGCTTGGTAGTGAAAAAAGAAAAGCATACAAAATTTAAGGAAGGGATTAAATCAATTGTAATACATCCATATAAAGGGTTGGCATGAAGCCACGAAAAGTAAGCAGGCTACAAGTACAGAAATGCATTGAAACATGGAAAAGGTTTATCCAGTGAATAAAGCAAGTTGCAGAACTACGTGTCTAGAATGATTCTATTTTTAAAGAATTATTTATTTACTTTCTCTCTGTCTCTCTGTCTCTCTCTCTCTCTCTCTCTCTCTCTCACACACACACACACACACACACACACATGCACATACACACACGTGCACACACCCACACCAGGGCTCTATCAAATACTATTTGCTCTGGTTTGGATAAGTGTCCCCCAAATGTCCATGGGAGGTGATGGTACCTTTAAGAGGTGGAGCCTAGTTGGATGTTTTCTCCTCAAAAGGTTTATTTTGAATTGAGATTTCAGAGGTCCCAGTCCATGGTCAATTAGCCCCATGGGTTTGGGGCCTAGAGTAAGGCAGCACACCACAGCAGGGATCACATGGCAAAGCAAAACCACTCGCCTCATGGTCAGAAAGCAAAGAGAGAGAGAGAGAGAGAGAGAAAGGGAGAGAGATAGGGCTTCCTCAATCCCCTTCAATGACTTAACTTCCTCCACTTAAATCCCACCTCCTAGATATTCCACCATCCCCCATGGCAGTGCCCTGGGGACCAAGTCTTTAACACAGGGTCTTTGAGGGGCGCACTTAAGATCCATCCCATAGCAATGCCCTTTAATTATCAAACACTATTCAGTTTGGTTTTTTTCTCTTAATGGCCGTCCAGTTGGTCACCAGAATTTGGATCCATTCACTGGCTACCACTGAGATTTGGAGATCCCCAGAATTGGGTGGGTTTTATTTTATCTTATTTATTTCAGCAACTTTATTGAGGTATCCATTTTTGCACACCACCCAGGAAGTGCCTATTGCTAACCTCTTTTTTCAGATAAAACAGTGAGGTTCAGAGAAGTTGATCAACTTCCCCACAGTCACATAGCTTTTAGACAATAGAACAGAGCTTTGATGTGGAGCTTTAGGTCTCCAAACCCTACACACCTCACCGACTCCACTGCTCTGTCACACCAAAGAGAGAAATTTGGACTCTAATTGCTTCTGTGGGATAAACATAGGAATGCCACAGTGCTTAGGCATGTTTTTGTATTTGGCTGGTCTACAACCTTGTAAACCGTGTGATTTTCCCTTCTATGCCAGAGAGAAGATCCCTTCCCTGCCCTGGGCTGCACCCCTACTGCCTTGGTTCATCGTTTATACATTTTACTTCCTGAAAATATTGATCTGCAATAGCAAAGATCAAACAATGCTCCATATAATCTCTGAATGTCCCAGAAACATGTATTTCCTGACTAACTTCACCCCATCCCTATAACCCCTGCCCAACATTCCAGTTTGGGGTTTGTGCAACTCTGGTCCCCTTTGGATAGTGTGGCTTCCTAAGAGTAGTCATTGAACCTAGGAAATAGAAATAGATCCAAAGAAAAGCATCCATCTCTAACAGCAGAAGGTCTGATAGTTCTTCAGGTCATACAAGCAAATATGTGCACAAAAAAGCAGCTGAGAAGAGAGCTGAGGAGAGGAGAGAGAGAGGAGGCAGCTACCACTCTGGCCAGCACAGTGCCAAGGCTTAGCCAGCCCTCCCTCCTCACCTTGGCTGCCTCTGTCTCAGACACATTGGAACACAGGCTCTGCTGGGACTGTGCCTTCTGCTTTCAAGTGGATGCCGGTGAAGAGCACCTACAGGTGCATCCTTGGACCTAAGGCTTCCACTCCCAGCTTTGCTATGTCCTCAGAGCTGTTCCTAAATTAAGGACCTTCAATGCACCCTCAGATAAGATCCTGGAGATCATCTGGAATGAAGGATGATCAGTCAAAACTCCATAGATACCTCTGAAGAATCATGTCACCAGTTACTCATTCCAGATAGAAATTCAGGACCATTCCACCTCTGCATGCCTCATTGATTCTTTGATTCACTTTCTTTGTTGTACACTGATTTATTGAGCTCCTATTATATGCCAGGGATCTCTTCTAGGTATTATTGTTTGCATTTCTCTAGACATTGTGCCAAAGCCATTAAGAAAATGCAATATTAAAAAAAAAAGCCATCTATTGACTCAGAAAGGCTAGATATGACTTCTGCACAGATGTCTTTACACAAGTCAGCAGTAAAAATGAGGAACACTTTTCCTGCTCCTCCTTTGAAACAGGGCCTAAAAAGGAGTGAAGACCAAGCCTTGGGGTAATAAAGATCTTCCAGTCCACACTTGGTTATCCAGTGAAGGTAAAGTAAAGAGGAAAGTTTGGCAAGGTCGACCTGTCAATTCAGCCAACAAACTCAAACAGTGGCTACTTTTCCCTAAATTCACTTTTAAACCTAAACGGGGCTAATTTTCTCTTCAGACTGCAACTGGGATCTTGTATTCTGGTCCCAGTTGCAGTCTGAAGAGAAAGTTAGCCACATTCATAAGGTGCAAATCTTTGATATCTTACAGGCTGAAATATGGCTTTCTCCTCCCCAGCCTGCAGAATATGGCATGGTTCCTAATTTACACAGGATTTTCTGGGTCCCCTGTGGGTCTCTGGGAGGCTGGGCAGCCTCTGGGGACAGTGATGGTAAACATATGCTTTGAAACATCCTACAGTAAAGCAAAGAGGAGAAACTATTTAGAATCCTTAAATAACCCTCAGCTAGGCTCTCCTTAATGTCTATTTTTCAATTGATTTTATCTGAGAAAATATGATGGTGGAGACGATAAATACCCAGCATGACTCTCCCAGATCTGAAACCCTCTTTCAAAACAGAGCTGGCCTCACACTGCAAAGTGGGGCCAATAATTGACCTAATTCCCCCATGCTCAACAAAGGCAGCTTCCCAGCACACGGGGGATAGCTGGTTAACAAAGTCAGGGAATTGGTCTTCAAAGTTGGATTCTTTACACTAAAAATGGCTGTTTGGTTTCCGCCGCCACCCCAGGATTAGGATCTTCAGAAAAGAAATTGTTTGTGCTGAGCTTCACGTTCACTCCAGTGAAATCCAAGCCGAAAGAAACCCTTCTCTGCACATGGCGCTTGCTCAGAATGGATGCGGCTGTCAACATTTCTGGATGGCCGATAAGATTCAATAAGATGATTAAAGATTCGCAAAGGGAGTTTGCTTCCTCCTTCCTCACGCAGAGACTGAATCACGGGACAGCAATAACAATCCCAGCGGGCTCAACTAAGGTCTGCGCTTTAGAAAGGAAGGCTGCGGCATGATCTTCATTAACACCTCCGAAATCTAATTGCCACTGTAAATCCTCACTGTGAAGCGAAAGGGTCAGAGCTGATGTTATGAGGACCTAAATCTGCTTAAATAAAACAAAATGAAGACCATAAATTTTAAGTAAATAAGTGTGGTGTTTATACACAGAATGGGGACCTGACATAACAGAGGCATAAACCCACAGTGTTCGTGGAAGCAGTGCAAACACTGCTACTAGATCTGGCTTCATCAAACTTCCATCTCTCAGAACATTTATGATAAATTGAGTTAGCTCTCGAAGCCTCTCAAGCTCGGGAGCCGGGACATGTTCAGATCTCGCCATCTGACTGCAGGAATTGATTTCCCGGGCTTCGGATTCATAACCTTTCTCAACCTAATCCCCCTTGAGGACAGACGACTCATTTTCCCAGCTGCAGCAGTGTGGCAGCAGATGGCTCTCAGTTAAGCCCTCTCCCAGACTTGCCCCCTGCCAGTTTTCAGTGGCCCAGCCTGAGGTCATAGCCCTTCCCTGGAGGCCCCAGCTAGTGACTGTCATGAGCCAGGGACGTCCCTGGCTCCAAAAGGACCATTCCAGCTAGAATTCCCAGTGAATACTAATCACTTTGTTCCAAAGACATCCCAGTTCATCTTCTGTCCAGAGAGTCTCCAGCCCTAATCCTACCTGTTTAGCAGGCATGGATCCCCGGAGCAATCCCCAGTAAACTGCCTGCATACAAAGCTCCTCGGAGTCTGGTTCTGGGGAAGCCACAATGTTCAAATGTCGGAGATTCACTGAGATCACCAGGCAAGTGAATACAGATAGAACAAAAGATTCCAAAGCCAAACATTTAAAGGTGCAGGACATGAGGAGTAGATGGGATAGTGGAATGTGGAGAACACAGCAACTGGCGGGGCAGGTGAGGGTTTGCAAAGGATTTTGCTTCATTGTGTCAGTAAGACCAAGACTAAAAATTGACCTTTACCTTGGGATTGAGCAACTTGAAGGTCATTGTTGACAATGGTGACGATGATGACTGTCGTTGAAATAGCATGTCACAGTTTTCAGAACACCCACACTTAATCATAACAAGACCCATAGAGGATAGATGGAATGGGTATTTTATTCCACTTATAAGGGACGTATAGTAGTGAGAAACAGAACCACTATGGGGTGTGTGAGTGAGTGTGTGTGTGTGTGTGTGTGTGTGTGTGATTTATTAGAGGAGATTAGCTTATGCAGTTATGGAGGCTGACCCAGACCCAAGACCTGCAGGATGAGTTGGCAAGCTGGAGACCAGGAAAGCTGATGTGTAGCTTCAGTCTGAATCACAAGACCCAAGACCAGGAGAAACGATGAGTATGTTCCAGTCCAAAGAATGGCAGGATGGAGACTCAGAAGAGTCAATGTTTCAATTCAAGCCTAAAAGCAGGAAAGTGCTGCTAGATCACCTCAGTTCTAAGAAAAGCAGGCAAGAGGAAAGGATCAATCTTTGTGTTCTGTTTAGGCTTTTAACCCATGAGGCCACCCCACTGGATCATTCAGTCTGCTCACTCAAACTACCAATTCGCATACTGACTTCAACCAGAAACACCCTCGCGGACACATCCAGAATCTTGTGTTACCAAATATCTGGGCATGTCTTGGCCCAGTCAAGTTAACACAGGAAATAAACCATCACAGATGGTAAAACTGAAGTTTAGAGACACAACATGGTATGCCTAGCATTGCAGGCCTTTGAGGAGGCAGAGCTGGAAACCAAACCTAATGGCTTTTAAATCCCTTCCCCTCCCATTTGATCACACTGTAGTTAACCAGGGCCGTACCTGGGAGATAGCTTCTTCTTGTTGTTGTTGTTGTTTTATTTTGCTTTGTTTTAAGGTTCAAAAATCATGAGTCTGCAATGCTCAGAGGTGGCTCCTCCTGGGGTTGGGGCAGGCAATCATGACCTCGGGCCTGCCCAACTATAGGACCTATGCATTTGGAAAGGTCGTCTCTATCCCTGTAGCCTGCATCTGTGTCTAAAGAGACTTTTGGAGACAAACCAGCAATGGTGCCCACAACTGTGAACGAGATGGGAGTCACTGCAGCACCCAGTCACACTGGGACAGACACAATGCACAGGATGTTACAGGCTGAGCCATGTCCCCAAAATTAAAAAAGTTGAAGCCCTGATACCCAGTACCTTTGAATGGGACTCTATTTGGAGACGGGGTCTTGAGAAAGGTAATTAAAGTATACAGGGCTCATTAGGGCAAGCCCTAATCCAATATGACAAGTGTCCTTATAAAAAGAGTAGTTGGCCTTGTTTTATACCCAAAGGACTTAAAATTAGCATAGTATAGTGTTGCAGCCACCTCAATGTTTATGACAGTTCAATTCACAATAGCTAAACTATGGAACCAACCTAGGTGCCCTTCAACTCATGAATGGATAAAGAAAATGTGGTACATATACACAATGGAATATTATTCAGCCTTAAAGAAGAATGAAATTGTGTCATTTGCTGGTAAATGGATGGACCTGGAGAATATCATGCTAAATGAAATAAGTCAATCTCCAAAACCAAAGGCCAAATGTTTTCTCTGATACATGGATGCTAATTCACAATGGAAGGGGGGCAACAGCTAGGGAAGAATAGAGGTACTTAGGATTAGGCAGATGGGAGCAAAGGGAGGGAAGAGGATATGGGGGTAGGAAGGATAGTAGAAAGAATCGATCTTCATTGTTCTATTACATGACCAGTGTGATTCTACATCATGTACAACCAGAAGAATGAGAAGTTATACACCATTTATGTATGATGTGTCAAAACGTAGTTTACTGTCATGTGTAACTAATTAGAACAAATAAACAACAAAAAAAGAAATTCTTGGGGGGAAAAAGGAGAAAAGGAGTTGGGGACAAGGACACACACAGAGGAAAGACCAGGGGACAAAGGAAGATGGTCAAGGAGAGAAGCCTCAGGAGAAACCAGTCAGTCCTGCTGACACCTTGATTCAGACTTCAGTCCCCAGAACTGTGAGGAAATAAATTGCTTTTGTATAAGCTGTCTTTTGTGTGGCATTTGTAAGAGCAGCCCTAGCAAATTAACATATGCCACTACCAGGAAGTGGCACGCTGCTTTCATGAACACCTAAAAATGTGGAGGCTGCCTCAGAACCAGGTGGTGGGCAGAAGCTGAAAGAGTGTTGAGGTACACGTTAGGGAAGCCCAGATGGCCTTGAGGGAATCCTTGGTACAAATGTAAGCTTTAAAGGCAGTTTTGGTGAGGGCTCAGAAAGAAGAGATCTAGAGCACGTTTCCATCATCCTAGAGAATATACATGTTACAAACAGGATGTTGATAGAAATATGGATACAGAAGTGCTTCTGGTCTGGGTTGACAACCAGGAAGGTGTTATTGCGAACTGGAGGGGAGGTGACTCTTGTTATGTAGTGGCAGCGGGCGGGCTGAATGTGTCCTCCAGGTCACCAGCATTCCTCACCTAGATCGATGCACAAGGTGCTTGACAGCATCCCCCAATCCTGTCTCTGCAGCAGGAGTAGACAGGTGGTACTTTCAAAGAGCCAACAAGTTCCACTGTTCAAGCTGCTTTTTGATTCTGTGTTTTACTATTTGCCTACTTTCTATTTAACAAGATTCTATTGTTTCCTTTCTTAATTTTGTAAATGATACATAAAAATTATACATGATTAAGGGATATCATGGGAGTTTGGGTTCATCTGTACATTGTCTACTGTTTTGTGGAAGGTAGAATTTGTAAGTGATGAACTTGGGTATTTTAGCTGAGGAGATTTCTAAACCAAGTGTGGAAGGGGTGTCCTGGTTTCTGCTGACTGAGCTGCCCAGGTGAAGGCAGTTGTTAGCAGCCATAGCAAACCAGTACAGCAGGAAAACCCCTGGCTGGCCTTGCGGGGACCTTCCCTCCTGTCAGTCATAGCATATTAGACCTGATGGATGGAGAGGAAGAGCAAAGGGAAGTCAGACCCAAGAGCACACCTGGGCTTTCTCTGTCTGGTGCCTGAGAACCAGGAGCACAGTGAAGACCCTGCTTGGCTCCCTGGGGCTTCTTCATGGACGGATTCCATGGCTCCTGGCCACGGTGATGTCTACCTGGCTCTTAAGGCTGAGTTCCTTCTCTGGAACCTAACTGTTACACAAGAAGGAGAAAGGGGAATGGACATGGCAAAGCAAAACTGTTTTCCATTCAGCTCAGTGTTTTCCTTAAAGAGCATCAAACTGTTCCCCCCATAGAGACAAAGTGACCACCATGTAAAAAAGCCACATTGTGAAAAGACAAAAGCCAGATGATCCCACTTATATGGAGAATCTAAAAAAGTCAGACTCACAGAAGCAGAGGGAGAAGAGTGGCTGGTAACGGAGTACAAAGTTTCATTAGGTAAGGGGAATAAATTCAAGAGACCTGTATACAACCATACACCCAATCTAGTCATTAACAATATATCACATACTTCCAAACTTCCAAGAAAATAGATTTTAAGTCTTCCCATCCCAAAAATTAAGTATGTGAGACAGTGGATTTGTTAATTACCTTGCTTTAGCCATTCTACGAGGTTTACATATATCAAACAACATGTTGTAGCCACAAATAAATACAATTTTATCATTCATGGAAAAAAAAAAGTTCTGTTATCAGTTGGTGGGCAGCAACCTCCAGGAAATGGCCTTAGGTCCTGGAAGAAATGCCTCATCACAAATTCTGGTCATAGAACGGGGGAGGAATGATATGCATGCAGGCACATTCGCCAACCTCCTCTGGAGGCTTGCACACTGGTGCCCAGTGTCTCAGGAACTGCCAAATGCACAATTTATTAGAATTGCGAAGGAGGTGAGGAAAGGACACTCAACCACCAGTACCACTGGCCAAGACAAATGCTAAACCCTGATTCCTGCCAGTTTACCAGCCAATCATATAACTTGGTTTTGCTCCAGTTGCCAGAGACTAACTCAAGGATTTAAGCCCTCATGTTGCAGAACTTATTGGTCCTCTTCCCCTGCCTGGGGTCTTAAAGCATCTGTTAGAGATGCAGGCAGATAAGACACTGCCATTCTTTCAGAGATATGCCAATCAAATGGATTGCAACATGATTTTTAGTCAAATGAATTTGATTCTTCCTTTGGCTTCCATTATAAAATCTAAGAAAATAGAAATCGTCCCAAACAGAAATTATCCCCATAAACTAAAATGAAGACACCTATGGGGGAAAATTTTATCAAGGTCTCTCTGGGAGAACTTGGCCACTACACACTCGTATGACTTCCTCTAGAATCCGGCTGCCCTTCTTGACCGTGGCAGAGTTGGCTTTTTGCCTGTTTTCTCTGGTGCCTACCCCCAGCTGGCAACTCACTCCCAGCAAGACATCTGACTTCATTCATCCATCACAGTCACCACCTTCCTGTCCACCTTGAATTCCCCAGGCTCATTTGGCCCTAAATCTAAGTTTAACTTCCTACCACACACTCCTGCCTCCTCGACAATCTCAAATGCATGTATTTTTCATCTGAAAAATAGAACAGACTATTAACATAGACTTGTGAGTGTCCATCTATTTTATCTCCTAAGTAACTCCTAAGTAAATGCACACTTGTCTGCAACTCTGGTGGTACCAGCCTAGTTCAGATTGCCAGTATTTCTCACCTAGAAAGATGCTCAAGTTGCCATGACAACATCTCCTCCCAGTCCTGTCATTGCAGCCCAAGTACATGGACATTAATTTCAAAAAGTCAACTAGTTCTGCTATTCAGGTTACTCTTTGACTCTCTGTTTTGCTAGTTGACTATTTCCTATTTGCCAAAACTTCATTCTTACTCTTTCTTCATTTTTTAACTCATACATAAAAACATAAAATTTCTACATATTTATGAGATATCATGTGAGTTTCAATACATGTTTACATTGTGCAATGTTTAAACCAGGTTAACTTTGTCTATCGCTGCAAATATTTGTCATTTTTATGGCAAAAATTAAAAGGCTATGCTAAAAACACTTGTGTGGTTTTTTTTTTTCCCCTACATATTTTCACTTGAGCCATCTATGTGACCTCACTGGTGGGAAACAAATGCATTTCTAAAGAAAGTCAGAGATTGAAAATCCAACTCTGCAATCTATCAAGACCTCTTCCTGGACACCCATTGCCTTATGGATTATCTGATCATTCTAGAAATTGGAGAAATTGTGGGTGCTCATTTTATATAAAAGGATATTCATTCATTCACTCTTCAAAAGTCAGGTGCAGTCCTGAGGCAAAGATGAAGAGACACAATCCTCAGCCTTGGAGTTCACTCGTGAGAAGCAGGGGCTTGGTTTCTTGTGCAATAGGAGCACAGTGTAGGGGCTGCAGCACCAGGGTGCATCAGGAAAAGAATGAGTCACACAACATTTTACTGGGGTCTTGAAGGATGAGTAGGAGTTTTCCAGAGGAACAAGGTGGAAGGGGGCATTCCAGGCAGAGCAGAAAGTACATGCTAAAGGTTGAAAATTTAAAGCATAGTGTGTATTCAAAGGGCTCCAGTAGTTTTCTGTGTTTAGAATATGGGCTAAAAGAGATAAGACATCAGAGGGCGCTGCATGGGCAAAGGTTGGAACTACTTTGGAACCCCACTAGAGTGGTAGCCTCAGGACGCTGTTTTCAGGGACCCTGCTAGCTGTGTTTATTGTTACATGGAGACCAGGAAATGAAGTGCTTAGTTTAACCAACCATGCAGCTTTTGCTTTCTTAACAATAAAAGGATGTAGTGTGTCTCCTTGGATGAGATTTGAAAGGAAAGGGACTCTTGGCCCGAAATACTTTCTCTACTAACTTGACCCAAGACAGGAAATGTCACCATCTGAGTGTCATCCCTTTGGATTACAAAGGCCCTTTACTCTTCAGCATCCCTTAATAAAAATGCAAATAGCCCAGGAGGAAACACCCTGGATCCCCATGGTTTATTTTGCATTTTCCTGATTATTAATGAGGCCAGTATCTTTTCCTGTGTTAATGGCCATCCATGATTCCGCATCTGTGAAATGCCTGTTTAACGCTTTCCCTAATTTTTCTATTGCACTATTTCATATTGATTTTCAGCAATTCTCTATATCCTTTCGTTGGTAATCCCTTATCAGTTATGTGTGTGGCAAATATCTTTCCTCCTGGTTTGGCGCCTTGTTGTTTTATGAACACCAGGGAAATTTAATAGCATATCTCTCTTCTAACACCTTGCCTGAGATAATTGACCATTTTTATGCCTGACAGATTGTTAAAAGCTAGGTTAAGACCCCTGATGGAGTCCCTGGCCTGAAGGATGGATGGAATAGGAGGCTGGTGAAAAGGGTAGGATATCAGAGAGAGGATCAAGTCCAGCTGCTGACAAGGCCTTCAGGGCTAGGCACCTGCATACCTTGCTTGCCAGCTGCACCCTCCCCTCCATTACACATTTAAACCATAATAAACTATAATCAGCCCTCAGCATCTATGGGAAAATTGGTTCCAGAACCCCCGAGAATACCAAAATCCAAGAATGATCAAGTCCCTCATATAAAATGACACAGTACTGGTTTAGAACTCAGGTACATCCTCCTGGACACCTCAGATCATCTCTAGATAACTTACAATGCCTACTATCAATGCAAGCTATGTAAATAGTTGTTAAACTGTACCATTTAGGGAATAGCGACAAGGAAAAAACCCTATACATGTCCAATACTGATGCAATTTCCCTGCAATATTTCCAATCTGTGGTTGATTGAATCACAGCTACAGAACCCACAGGTACAGAGGGATGCTGTGCCTTTCAGATCTCTGTGTTTGCCATGCTCTCTGCCTCAGAACCTCTTTCCCATGCTGTTTCCTCTGTAGGAACTCCATTCCCAATTCCCCTGTCAGCCTGCTTTACCTGGAAAGTTCTTCTGGTCCTAGATCTCACCTCATCCCTCATGCATCCCCTCCCCTGGGCTCCTAAAGGGATTTCAGTTCTGCCCTGATGCTCACTTCCATCTCCATGCTTATCTCCCCAGCTGGACCCTTAACTTCTGTGGGCAATGGCTTCAGCTTCTTCTGTCTTCCACACATTACTGAGCACAGTGCTCAATGCATGGTAATTACCTAAGACTTCTTGAAGAATGAAATAACTTGATAAAGGTAGTTTGCAATGTAATGATGCTTTTCAACCCAGCTTCCCTGATTGCTAGTATAAATATAGACATTTCTCAATCTACATTTGCATTGAAAACCTAAAATTTTTTTGTGTAACACAGATATGGTCTTCCCTCCTTAGCCATAGGGGATACATTTCAAGACTTCCAATGGATGCTTGAAATCGCAGTTGATCCCTATACATACTGTTTTTCCTATACATACATCCCTATGATAAAGTTTAATTTATAAATTAGATACTGTAAGAGATTAACAACAATAACTAATAATAAAATAGAACAATTGTATCAATAAATTATAAAATCGTTTATATGAATATGGTCTCAATCTCTCTTAAAATATTTGATTGCATGGTACTTGGGAGGTAATGCGATACCTGCGTGATGAGATGAAGGAAGTAAATGATGTAGGCATTGTGATGTAGCATTAGGCTACTCTGTAAGGGTTTCTTGAACACAAGTGCTCCTATACCCCAACATTGATCTGATAACTGAGATGACCACTAAGTGACTGACAGGTGGGTAAGGTATACAATATGGATACACTGAACAAAAAGTATGGTTTACCTCCCAGGGAGGATGGAGCAGAATGTATGAGATTTCATCATGCTCAGAACAGTGCATAATTCAGAGCTTATGAATTATTTATTTCTGGAATTTTACATTTATTATTTTTGGGCTGAGGTTGATTGCAAATAACCGAAACCTCAGAAAATGAAATCTCAGATGTGAGGGGGACAAGTGCAGTTTTAGTTAAAGTTGGAACTTCGATAGTGCATACTTGATTGGGAGTTAAACTCTGTCAGGGATTACTGTGAGTGGCATAATGACAGAAGAAGGCCAGACCTAAGTCACCACTGGAAAAGAGCCAGCCAAGACCCCATTGGATTATGAGGTAATTGCAAGATAAACTACTATTGGGTTAAGCCTTGATAGCATCCAGTGTTTTTAATTTCCTTGGTTAAAACAATCTCCTTTCAGAATTGCCTTTGAAATCTATTTGGAATATGTGCAGTGCAATCAAACCATTATCCTTTGAGTATGTAAGAATTGATCCAAGTCAGTTTGACAAATATATATTAAGCTCCTAGTGCATTCAAAATAGAATAACACAGGGACTGGGAAAGACACCAAGCTAAGTCTCTTCTCCATGACCTCACTGCACAGCACATATAAACAGTACTTTTGCATTTACAAAACCTCTAAGTTCAAGTAGAAGATGTATCCTGGTGGAAGATGTGACCTAGGAAGACACCAAGGAGGTTTTTAAGTCAAAACTATTTCCTTGGAAAACACAATATACAAAAATAACTGCTTCCTGATCACTAGAACTACATGTCAAATCTATAATCATTAAAACAACAATTTTGGGGCTGGGGTTGTGGCTTAGTGGTAGGGCACTTGCCTAGCACATGTGAGGAACAGGGTTCAATCCTCAGCACCACAGAAAAATAAATTAATTAATTAATTAAATAAAGGGGTAGTGTCCAACTACAACTAAAATATATTTTAAAAAGAACAACAACAACAATGTTGACTAGCTTCATTCTCTGTCCAAGAACTCCTGCTTCCTAACTTTGGGTGAACTGTGGTGATCCTACTTAAGAGGCTGTGAAGTCTTCAATGGAAAGAGATGGACTTGGGACTCTCGGTGGATCAAGCTAATTTCTGGGTTGAGTTCCTGAGTGTCTTGGTAAGCAGTGAACCGCCTTTGTGCCTCTATTTCCCCACTGTTGACTCAAAGAGGAGAATAAACACCTTTATGCTGCATCATCAGGCTGTGTAAGGATAACTTGGAATGATTGACAGAGGGCTGTGCACTCAGAGGCTAGTGGTGATGAATAAATCATGGGGAGTATTGATGGTGGCAGGACTCCCATTGCACTCACCTAACCAGATTCTTAAAAATTCCTCCTCCAAAGGGTATATTTGGTAAAATGAGAAGACAAAACTAACGGAGTAATGGGCAATATGAAGACTGCCCCACTGAGATAAATAGTACAGTTCACATAAATAGAACAGACTGAGGGTAAAGACCAAAGCCCCGACTGTTCTCAGATCCTATGCCAGATGCTGCCCAGGGCATTGCCAGCAACCCTGACAACTGCATCCACTGGGTGAGGTTTGGTGGACTTGCCTGGTTCCACCTCACAAGTCCACTGCATGGTGGAAGTCAATCTATCATATTTCTTTATATCCCACATTTCCACTCTGGACCCCACTCACACATTCCATTACTGAACCCTCTCTTTGAGAGGTAGGCTGAACTTTCCTGTCTCCAATATCATTTTTTTCTATGTCACACACTGTGTAAGGACATGTAGGCCAGGGATGGACAACATCTGCAAAGGTGTTCCCACAAGAGTATGTGGAGCTGAAAAATTCCTATCCCCTCGTGACATCATGACCCTTGCAGGGTCCTAGCACAATGCACTGCCCACGTGTCTGTAGGGGGGCTGGTGTCAACACTCTTGCACCACCAGTCACAAAAAGTACAGCACATACAGTCACAGACAGTATGAGGCTTAAATATACCAGTCAATCACTGTGCTACCATCTGATGTATTTCCTTTACTATTCTTCATTATCTTAGACTGTCTTCCCTCAACTTATACAGAAAAAGTTCACTGTAAAACAGAAGGCTGTGTTTGCTGGCAGCAGCCCCATACATCTTGTCAGATTGTGATGAGGGGCCACGTGAGTGACCAGCTAGGCCATCTAGCTCAGGGTGAGTGCACTGTAAGATGTTCACACAACAACCAACTGCATTCCTCAGGGTATATCCCACTGCTAAGCCATGCAAAACTGTACAGAGGACCAGACTGATTCTGAGAGCTTCAACCACAAGCATTCTGAAATTCTAGTCAAGAAGCTCACAGTTGTGAAACTTTCACTCACCATCGCCTTTCATCCCCCTGCTAGCCCTTGCAGTAGTTCCTTTTCATTTCCATCTTATATATGAGAAAACTATGGCACAGAGAGATTAAGAAACTGTCCTGAAGGCCACAAAGCATGTGAATAGCAGAGCCAGAGTTCAAACTTGTCTGTCTGAATCCAGGATCTAAATTCTTCAGTATTATGTTAAATACCGACTGCAGGGATTCATGTAATGTGTCATTTTGACTGGACTGAATCTTGTTAAATATGATTCTGGGTGTTTCTATGAGAATATTTCTGACTGAATTGGTAGACAAGGGTAGAGCAGATGACCCTCCCCAAGGTCCCAATGTGTCTGGGTCTCATCCAATCAGTGGAGGGCCTGAAAGGAGCAGAAGGGCAGAAGAAGTGGGGAATTCTTTTTCTGTCTGGCCAGGTGAGCTGGAACATGGGTCTTCTCCTGCCTTGGGACTTTAACTGGTTAGGCTTTCAAGTTAGTGAGGTCCTGCTAACTTTCCTGGGCAATCAGCAGATTGTGGCACTCCTCAGCTTCCAGTCATGTGGGTCGATTCCTCATAATAATAATAATTATATATATTTAAATGTATCAAATATAGAGAGATCAATACATCTACATATATAGAGATGCATATATATACACATAGCTATATATATATGAAGAAAGAGATCTATGTAATATATGTTATATACATGTAACATTATATATGTGTATATAAAACATTATATGTGTAATATATATAAAAACGTTTTATATATATACAAACATGGAGAATCCTGACTAATACACAATCTCTCAAGCAGAAATCATCATCCTTGACAGGCCTTTCCTCCTTGCCAATTTCCTGGGAGAGGCATGATGCAGTTAGAAGTCTGAGTAATAAGTATTTGTCCTTCTGTCCAGGCAACGTCAGTTGTCAATCACATTCAATGTAAGTTCCACATACATTCACTATTTGTAATAGTGAACCTCTGAGTTAAAATGACTTTACAGAATTCCCCTAACTGGTTTTCAACAAAAATAAGAAAAAGTGTGAACTGTCAAAATAAACAAACAAACAAATAAATAAATAAATAAATAAATAAAATTTCCCAACAGTGACCAAGGAGGAAAAGAGTAAACAAACAAAAAAGCCAGAATTCAAAAAAAGAAACATAAGATTCTGGAGTGAGGGCCAGCTGGGCCTTCAACTGACCCCTTGTGCCTGAGAGTCGAGCTGAGGGAAGCTCTTTCTCTCTCTGCTCTTCAGACGGAGGAGCCATGGAATCGGTTGTGAGAAGAGAATGGTAAAACAGGTGGGTGACATGGTGCCTGGGGAGAGGCTGCAGCACTGGCGTGGTGTAAGGGATTCCAGATCCCAGAGTGCTCCCCTAGGAGGGGGACATGCCCTTCAATGAGGAGGAATAGGTCCCAGTACTGGGTACTTAATAAAAGTTCCTTTCGTGAAAGCAAGTCCAGATGGTCCAACAATCATACCGGATCATGTCATCTGAATTTCTTCCCCCTACCTCTGCAATTCCCTGAGGCAACAGAAAGGAAAATAGATACCCAGTTTTCAAACTGCTTCTAGAAAAAAGCAACAGGGCCTCAGATAATGAAGGAGGAATGTCAAGTTACCCTCATTCAGAGCAACAGAAATCTGCACGGAGTTGCTCAAGCATGTGTCAGATGAAAGGACTGGCTAAACAGCTATGCAAAATTACAGCACAAGGAAAGGGAGAAAGGAAGGAAGAAGGGGACAGAGGAACTCGCTAAGAGTTCAAAGACGACAGGATTAAGGAAAAGGATGAGGGAAAAGGAGACTTCAGACCTAAAGAAATTGGTGGAGAACATGAAGCTACTGAAATAGACAACATATGTCAGACACCAATAAGATGAGGAGTAGAATGTGATTGACGTAAACCTAGACCCTGCAAAAATAATTGCACTTGCTTCCTGGGGTTGCCATAACAAGGTACCACACACTGGGTGGCTTAAACAGCAAAAATTTCTTTCCTCACAGTTCTGGAGGCTAGAAGTCTGAGATCAAGGCCTTGGCAGGGTGGGTTCCTTCTGGAGCCTCAGAGGGAGAATCAGCTCCAGGCCTCTCTCCCAGTTTCTGGTGGCTGCCAACAATACTTTGCATTCTTTGCTTTGGAGATGGATCATTCTAATCGCTGCTTCTGTATTTGCATGGTTTTCTTTCCTCTGTGTGTCTGTGTCTAAATTTCCCTCCTCTTATGAGGATGTCAATTACAGTTTAGAGCCCACCCTACTCCAGTATGATCTGTTCTTAATTTGACTACTTCACAAAGACTATATCCAAATAAGATCACATTCACGGATACCAGGAGTTTGAACTTCAACATATCTTTTGCAGGGACTCAATACAACCCACAGTAACTGCCTAAGTTACTAAAACTGAGGGGAAGAGGAAGGGAAACGGAGGCAGTAGGAGAATGCCAATAGCCACCTCTTACTTTGGAAGGAGAGGGCGAATCTATTCTGAAATTGAGACACACAGCAGATGTGCATGTGTGTGCATGCATATATAAAATCCCAACCTGTTAATGTTAGTCACAATCTCTTTTCTTATCCTTAGAGAAATAATCTCCGTTGTGGCAAAGATACATTTATTTAAGGTTTAGCAACTTCAGTTTATTTTTGTTCCTTTATAAAATAGATACAATTTAAATGTGAAGCATGTTTTATTCTCTTAGAGATTACAGTGACTCTAAGGTTGTTCAATGAAACAAATTGTAATACAAACTTCCTCTGTGATAACCATCAAAATCATCAGAAAGTAAAAAGAGAAAGAGAGAGCAAGTTTATGAAAATGGCAGAGTCTTAATCATATGCAAAGCTCCAGCAACTAGCAGCAAGCCTGACGCATGGTTGCCACTTCATGAACGTTTGCTAAACTGGATTATTTGGTTGCTAATGAGTCAGAATGTTGTACCAAACGATGTGCAACAAAACCAGTGCAGACTTGTTCAGATCCCACCCTCTGGAATCCTGAGCCCATTGCATTTCAATATTCAAGGACTGCATTTTCCATTTCTCTTTTGCACCTAACAGTCTTAATTCTGAGAGATTAATTCCAGACATGGCTGAGGGGGAGAGGGCACCAGTGGCCTCAGATGAGCTGACCCCGTGCAGAAGAGCCAAATGAATCCCTTCCTTCTGTCTGGAAGGTTTAGTGCCTGCTACTCTAAAGATATATTCCCTCTGGCAAAATAGTAATTTCATTCTTGGACAATGGGATCTGCTGGTAAAAAGCCAAGAGTGTTATCTGTCAGCTCCCTGGACTCAGCCCCTTCTCCTGCAGAGGACATTATGGTTGTTGATGAATCCTGTCCGGTTCAGAAATAAACAAATGCTGGGTCTGACAGATGCTCACAGACGTGCCCGGACGTCCACAGCCCATCATCAGTTTGACACCTCTCCTGTCCTCCCTGCCCCTCCCACACCAGCTCACCTCCAACATATTTGGAAGACAGCACAGTGACTCAGGGCTTAGTAAAGAATAACATGCAGCATGGAGACCAGCTCAACCCTCACCAGCAAGCTCTTGGAATGAAAATCAGAGCCAAATGCCTTGTGCCTCTTAGCCTCTCTGGAGTGCATCTCTCTCTCTCTCTCTCTCTCTCCCTGCCCCCCATTCCTCTCTCTCAGTTGCACCCCAGTGCAATCAATATTCTGCTCAGTCACAGATTCAGGGTCTGCCAGGTCCTGTTTACCATCTTCTGCTGACTCATCCTCAGAGCCCATCCTGGGCCAAGTGCTCCCTCTGGCCAGAAACAGAACACAGTGAACTCTCCAACTCTGGCTCAGTCTGTTTCCTTTTTCTGCTTCCTCAGATGTCATTTAGGTCCTCTCCTGGGCCCTGTCACCCTAAGAGTCACAGAGCAGTTTGGGTGCCTGCAGGCCCACTTGGAAAAGGGCATAGAATGTCATTGTCCCTTGTAAGTATCAAGAAGCAATCACTTGAAAGTCAGGTCTTGGGCCAATAAACACACCCAAATCAGCTGCTGCCTCAGGATGGTATCTTCTGGGTCCAGGTTTGGTTTCATTACCGAAGAAGAGAGCAGAGAAAAAGACTCACTTAAATGTTTTCCAGTCTGAAAAGTAATATAGGTTTAGAGCTATAATATAGGTATTTAGCTATAGACTGAATGCTCCAGTTTGGAACTGAAATGTATCCCAGAGGCCCATCTATTAAATCCTTGGTCCTTGGTTTGGTGCTATTGGGAGGTGAAGGGACCTTTAAAAGGTGGGGCCTAGTGAGAGGTATTTAGGTCATTGGGGGCCCTCAAAGGGGATTGTGAGTCTCTCCCTCTCTCACTTTCCAGCCATGAAGTATAGCTTTGCTCCACTCAATCCTACTGAGATGCACTGCCCTGCCACAGGCTCAAAGCAACAGAGCCAAACAATCACAAACTGGAACCTCTAAAACTGTGAGCCAAAATAAAACATTCCCTTTTATAAATTGATTACCTCAAGTATTTATTATATTAATGGAAAGCTGAATTACACACTGGATCTCACATTGTGTTCAACTTAGTCTCTCCAAAAAAAGAAAAAAAAAATTATCAAGATGGACTTTGGTTCCTCCTAGGTCACAGGGTTCCAGGGTCCCAGTCCAGAGATATTTTCTTGCTTCATTAAAGTGTGACCTGTTTGTGTGCTACTATCTGAATTTTTAATGCCACCATTGCTCTGCTCTGCAAGGCCCATGGTTTGGATCAGCTGGCTGATCGCCTGTTCAGGAATGGAAAGCCCACTTCCATATGGCAGTGACGGAGGATCACACCACAGGCACTCTGGGGAAGACCAGGGATAGCCATGGGAAAGACCAGGACCAAGCTTCCTACTAGGTGATTACCTGGGGATTATAGGGATGAGGCTCTCCTAATTGTACAAGCTATTACAGCTCAGTTGCAGAGGACAGAGAAACATGCTGCACACTGGGAGATTTTGAAGAGTTAATAAATGAGACTGTATTCTGCATTGTAGGATCATGGAAGCAACATGCAAAGCTCTCATTTCCAGCCTTGTGAGAATCTCTGCATAAACACTGTATACTTGCTGAGTATCTGTTAATTTCACTGTCCTGGATGGTTATGAAGGATGGGGGTTAACAGAGAGTGGGTGAAGATGATTGGGAGTGAGGGAGACAACGGGATGATAGAGGACAAGGTTAAGTTGGGGCATCTTTCCTGGGTTGGTCTGCTGTATGCTGTGAAGTTGCAACAACTCACTTAAGTAATCTGAAGTTGGAGATGTCGAGAATGCTGTCCAGCAAACTATGGAGAGAAAGCTGGGACATCCAGGGCTTACCAAGCCAAACTGCTACTCCAGGGTGGGTGAGACCCAGGGTTCTCTCAATAGAGAATGTGGAGCAGCTATTTGGATGGGATCTTGGGCAGAAGGTAAAACGTTGAAGTAGGAAAAAGGAGATGTCCAAGGAACCTTCTTTAAAGCTGTAAAATCACAGGAGTGTGGACCTCAAAGTTGAAAGTACCTCAGAGGGTATCCGTCAGCATACATATCTCAAGTAAGAATCTCTGCTCTCTTCGGCTGCTTTGAACAATTCCAAGGGAGAGAGCCCATCTCCTCTATGGTTAGCCTTTCCATTTGGGAAGCTTTAATTGTCTAAAAAAGCTTCCCTATGCCCTCTAGTCATCATTTGAATCCTTCCTAGGGATCCTCAGAAGACAGATCATTAAATTTTGTAACACATTTTACAGGCTCTGTGTGTGGATGTGCATGCACTTGTGAGAGGAGGGGTGAGGGGAACTCCTGCGTCATTTCGAGGCATAATGTTGCCAATTACTGGAAATTAACAAGTAAGCAAGCCAATGATTTATTTTAGTTAGAGGGTGTCAATGCAAATTCTAAAAATTATATTTCCCTTTCATAAATCTGTTTAAATTTATAAATCTCAAATCTCACTCCAGGAAAACAAAATCAGGCAACCTTCAAATGCTAACACTGAGAAGATATGCCCACCAATGGTGATGACCTTTTCTTCCATTCCTGAGCCTCGAATGCTGCAGTAATGGAGGCCTGGCTCTTGGGCATCCCTCTGGTCAGATTTGTTGTCCACCTCCCCTTCTTGCATTCACATCCACACACCTTGCATTCACAGCCACAACCCCTGTTCCAGGCTACCTGGACCCACATCGTGGATTCCAACCTCCCCACCACTCGGGGTCCTTCACCAACTCTGCTGATTTGAATCACCAGTGCCGTGCCCCCAGAACCTCACCTCTGAGTTGACATGTTCTGTCCTCACTTGGTGCATTTGAACTTGGTACTGGGACTCCTGGCTTGTGCCTCCCTAGATGCTTATACCCCAGCCTCACCAACACCTCAGCCCCTCTGGGCTCCAAGCTCCCCAGGCTCACAGTCAGCTGGCCATTTTCCAGCTCACTTGGTGGAATGCCCTTTTCCCTGCACCATCACACAAGCCATCTTTATATCTGAAACACTGAGCCACCCTGGTACCACTCACCCAGCCTCAGCTTGAGCAGTAGGCTTCAGCGAGACCCTCCTTGGCAGTCAGGCCATAGACCCTGCTTGCCCTACACTGGGCTCCTCACTCCCTTCCAAACCTCTCATCTCAGGGCAGAGCCTCTGCAAGGTCTGCCTCCACATGAACAGATGGCCTCTAGCAGGGCTGGGCCCATGTGTGTCATCCAGAACAGCATCTCCTCTTCCCAGTACAGTACTGGCTGGTAGGAGGTGTTCAGTGGGTACTTCTGAGTGAATGAGAAATGCAGCTCACCCTCCCCAAGGCCCCGCCAGTGCAATCAGTGCAACCCTGAGACTCCTTTCCACCCTTCTCCCCCACTGTACATCCTCAGGCGCACTACACAGAGCAAACTGACAGTTCTCCTCCCAAACAGCCTGGACCATTACCACAAAGACTTTCACTCATAATAACATGGAGTATATATAGTACATGGTTAACACTTGGTAATATTCAACTGGAGTATGTATTGTACATGGTTAATTCTAGGTAATATTCAACTGGACATATTCAATATGCTCACATGTTAATATCTAAAGTTTAATAACAATATGTATTTCAAAATAAAACATTTTTAGACAATATGGTAGTGTACTATGCAAAAATATTACAGTTACATATACCATTGACAAAATAATATCATTTATGTTACACTAATGTATGTTAACTCAATATATAAAGTTTCAAAATATTTAACATGCATTTCATAATAATTAAGAAATTGTCAGATAATATATTAGTATTCGTGTATATTGATATGAATATAATTACACATAATATATGACATATATTTACTTCAATTAATATACGTAGTTGATAGCATTTAATGTGTATTTAATAATAACTAAGAAATTATTTGAAGTGTTAATATACATATAATTACAAATAATATATTGAGATAATAACATATATATATTATATTGACCCATTATGTCCCATCATCCTATATATAGGACACCTATAAAAATTTAAATTGAGAGCCAGGCATGGTGGCGCATGCCTATAAACCCAGCAGCTCGGAAGACTGAAGCAGGAGGATCACAGGTTCAAAGCCAGCCTCAGCACGGGCAAGGCGCTAAGCATCTCTGTGAGACCCTATCTCTAAATAAAATACAAAATAGGACTGGAGATGTGGCTCAGTGACCAAGAGCCCCTGAGTTCAATCTCCAGTTCCAAAAAAAAAAAAGAAAGAAAGAAAAAAAATTTAAATTGAGCTATTTTAAGTGTCTTATGAAATATTATAGGTTTTTATAGTAAATATATTAACTTAATATATAAAGTTGTTAACATTAATATGCACTTAATAATAAGAAATTAGACAACACATTAATATATTCCACATATTATAGTATAGCTATAATTACAAATAATGCATTGATATAATAATACATCACACATGTTATAATATAACCTAATAATGCCATTCATTAATAAATTAATAATAAAAAATAAATAAAGCAGTATGCAGCTGTATGTGTGTAGATATACATAATATCAACTAACAATATGTTCTTTTTCTGGGACAGCAACTCTTCCAACTATGCATTATAGTTTAATGCATTCTCATCTTCTAAACACTTTGCATTATCTCATGTCATTTTCAGAAGAGTTCTACAATATAAGTACTTTTATTACCTAATATTCAAAACCACTATACCAGTCAGTATCCCCAACCTTTGAATTCCTATTAAATGTCACCTCACCGACCCTTCCTGATCAGCAGGAGCAGATCTCAACCTCCCCTCCCCACCAGTATTTCATGTCTCTGACACTGAGCAGTCTGAGTCTGCCTTCTAGCATAGCTATTAGGACCCAATTCCTAACCCCTATTCCATGGGAAGCTTGTCAACTTCAAGGCAGATTTTGGGGCTTTCATGTACCTGCAACCCTGGAGCTCATCATGCTGGTGAAATTGGACCCCACCTCCTCCTGCAAGCCAGTTCATGCTTAGTCTAGAGAATTGACATCTACACAAATGGGTGATTCATGAACCTGGTAATTGTTCTCCGCTACAGAATTAGCTCGGCCACATCCCTAGACCCAGTAGGTGAATGTAATTTATCCTAATTTGCTCCTGACACACAAAACACAGACTGAAAAGGGTTGCTAGTGAGGATGGAACTGGCTTCTGAATTGGAAGCACCTAAACTTCTCAGACTCATAGAGGAAAGGCTGTTGCCTGCAAGAGCTGCCCAACTGTGACTTGTCAAACACAAGCCAAGGAGAGTCTCCTCTGGTTCCAATGACTGTCACCCAGTCCATTAGGGGAGGGGTCAGGAATGCCCTGCCACTGTATCATCTCCTCCTTCAAGGACACCTTAGAGCCACATGGAGGCCTTTACAGCATGTCACCCCATCCTGGCTGCCAATGCCTCTCCTAGTTCCTCTCCAAACGACTCAGCTAAAAACCCTATGTTTTTTTGCTGGGAAGCAGGGTCTGCAGGAGGCTTCACCCTGAGAAATCAACTGTTTTTATGAAATTTAATTCTCTGTTATTCATTCAGAGGAGGAGCTGGGTGTCACCACCAGCTCTTCTCCTCCTTTCCTCCTGCAGCCAAGGCTCAAACCATTGTCCCAAGCAATTCCACTCAGGCCCTTAGTTTATAAATCTTGTTCAGAAAACAAAAGAGCCCACAGGCAAGTGGACCTGCATTCCTTAGAAGGGACTTCAACCTATTGGAGTGGGAGAGGTTTACCTCATACTGAAAGAAATTCTGAGAATTCTTTCTAACCACATGGGGTAATCTCCCAGAGCCTAGATTTGGTAGGTAAATGTTATTTTTTCCTTCAACATATAGTTCTAGGACTGTGTGAGGGGTCATCTCAGGTCAGGCTCCCCAGAAACAGGTCCTGAGCCTGAGAATTTTGGGCAGGTGGTTTTTATAGGCAGTTCATTGTCTCAGAGAAACTGATGAAGGGGTAGGGACGGCACAGCACAAAGTGGGAGGCACCCCAGACAAGTAGGAAAGAGCAGCTTCAGATCCATCCTGCTGAGGAATTAAGAGTGAAAACTACACCTCCTTGAAATTTTTCCTGTGTCCAAGCAAAGGACCCAACTTAGACTTCCACTTGTGGAGCTCGACATTTGGAGGTAAATTGGCTCTAGTCATACGAGGACGATTGAGGTAGAGGTGCTGACCACTGGAAGGTGACTGGGGCATAGATGCTGGGGCTTAGACTCTGTCTTAGTTTTGTTCCTGAAACTGGCTTATTTTGTTTCAGGGTTTGGAGGCTGGAAAATTCAAGATAGAGCAGCCACATATGGTGAGGGCCACATACTGCTTCAGCTTAAGGTAGAAAAGTAGCAGGAGATCAGGTGTGTGGAAGAGAAGCACGGATATGCCAGGGAAGTGCCTGGCTCACTTTAAACCTAACCTAACCTCATCTTTTTTTTTTTTTTTTTTTTGTACTGGGGGTTGAATCCAGAAGCAATCACTGAGCTACATCCTCCGCCCTTTCATTAATTTTGAAATGAGATCTCCCTAAGTTCCTGAGGCCGGTCTCAAACTTGTGATCCTCCTGCATCAACCTCCCAAATGGTTGGGATTATAGGTGTGTGTCACCACGCCCAACTTAACGCATTCATGAGGAAAGTGCCCTGGGAGTCTATCACCACTTAAAGACCCCCATTATCTCTCAATACCGTTACATTGGGATTCACATTTCAATATGAGTTTTGGAGGAGACAAACAGCATTCAAACCACATCAGGCACACAGGAACAGGACCTGAGTGGAGCATTATAAGTGTCATGCAGCATGCTGATGGCACTTTGCCCAGCTAGTCCATTCCTTAATCTGGTTCTGCAAAAAACTGGAATTAATAACCTAGTAGACTCCTGACATCATTGGATAACAAAGTGAGCCTCAGTCCTAATCTCTCTCTCTACCAAACACATGCACATGCCTGCACACAGTAGCCCAGAACCAGTCAGGAAACTCTGGGTGAGCCGTCCCCATTTAGCTTGGGGATGGCTCACCCAGGTGGGAGGCCCCTTGCTCCCCACACTCACCACACACTTGGGTCCCAGATCATCCCACAGCACCTCCGCCTTCCTGCACCACTTTCCTGTTCCCATCTCCTAGGAGTTCTATGTTTGTTTGAAAACCAGCACCTGTTTCCTTTTGCCACGGATCCTGGCTTTTCCTCGGCATCCACAGGATTTCTTTGTGAATCCTTTCCTAGAGCACACATAATCTGTGAGCAAACCTTTCTCCCAGCTTCCTGGAGACTGAGCTCCCCACCTTCCAGGAGAGCAGCTCTCTGGAGCATCGGTCCATGCACTGCAAGGCAAAGAGCAATCCGTTGATTGTTGCTTAAAATTGCTTGTGCCTAGAAGGCTGACATCCTGAGGCCATCTTTCTGCCCAGTCTCCCAGGTGCACCCAAGGGTTTGACCTGATACCACAGAGAATATAAGGAGGTACATCGCCTACCTCTTACCAGGGGAGGGTTAGTCCACTTTCCACATATATTTAAATGAAGATAATAATAGTCACCATGTGCAAAGTTGTTTTGAGAAGACAAGGTGGTGTACGTAAGAGACTCACACAACACCTGCCTGGTGCCCTGTGAGCATCCACAATGTTGGTGGTGAGAGTGGAGGCTGTGGCTGTCACTGTTACTATTGTGGGGATGGACCCAAAGATGAGGATTAGGGAGATCCCTCTTGGCTTTGGAAACCAAAATCAAATATCATTTTCTGGCACTGACTGTAGGAAAACCCAACTCACAGTGGATAAGCTCTGTTCCCTTATGTGTTTTCTGGGTCTTTGCTCAGCATGTGGCAAATGCCCAATAAAGACTAATTGGTCCTGTTGCAGTTAAAAGGAATTTCTCTCGTGCTCTCTTGCTTTCTGTGTGTGTGTGTGTGTGTGTGTGTGTGTGTGTGTGTTAATCAAAAGTGGTGAAGATTAATTAAGTAGCTTGAAAATAAGATTGACTAATATGGATTAATTGATTAACATCCTAGGATGTTGAATGAGGCATTAAAAGTCAGAATCAGGCTTAAATTAGCTAAAAGCAAAATGTTTACTCCTTGAACATTCTCTTTAGCCACTCACCCAACCATTTTTTGAAACTTCTTTACATTCAAATAATTTTAAATTTACAAGAGTTGTCAGAATATTGCCGAGAATTTCTCTATATTTTTCATTGAGGTTATCAATTATTAACATCTTACCATATTTGCTTTATTACGCCTTTCTCAATGAATATACATATTATTACTTTTCCTGAGCAATTTGAAAGTTAAAGGTAGGCATCATGCCCCTTACTTCTAAATATTTCAGCATGAATTTTCTAAAAGCATGGCTATTCTCTTACATAACCATGGTATAATGATCAAATTCAGGTCATCTGAGAGTGAGACAATGGTATGATCTAATCTGCAGTGCACATTCAATTTTCATCAATTGCCCTTGTAACATCTTTGATGGATACTTTTTCCCTGACCCAGGATCCGAACAGGATCACCCAGTGCTTGTAGCTACCATGTTTCCTTTGTGTCCTGTAATCTACAATATATCCTCAACTTTTCATTGTGTTTAAAGACAACTGATGTTTTTGAAGCATACAGGCCATCTCTTTTGAAGACTGTCCCCCAGTTTGATATTGGATAGCACACTTTCATGATGAGATTTAAATCCCTCATTTCTGGCAGGAATCCTCCTCAGGTGATTTATGTTCTTCTCTGTGCCTTTCATCAGGAGGTACCGACCACCAGTTAGTTCCATTATTTCAAATGATAACTTTTCTCATGTGGTAAGGTGGTCTTGGCTATGTTTCTTCACAAATCTTGACTTTTCAAAAAGAAATCAATGATGTTCTAAAATCAAATCTTCTGCAAATAAATTGATGAACTTAACACTGTCTTCCCAAATTTCCTAACAAGCTACTTACCTTCAGAAGTAGTTAGGCAGATGCATTCAAAATGAAGCATAAGCCAAGAAAACTCTAAAATAAAAGAAAAATGAATAGAACTGGACTCCCCAGTTGTTAAAATTCATGTTAAGGTCTTAATAATTAATATAAAATGGCATGTGAATAGACTAAAGACATAGAAGAAAAAGTTCAGAAATATACACCAATGTATGCATGGAACTTAATATATAATGAATGTGAACAATCAGGAAGGTAGGCTTTGCAATGACACTGGGACAGGAGGATGGCCATTATGGAAAAAACTAAAGCTGCAACCACATTACACCTGGTGCATCGAGATCCACTCGAGTGCAAAAAATTGTGCAAGTACTACAAGGAAGCATGCATCCAACTCTCCCTCACCCCCTGCAGAGCTCAGCCCATGCCCCTCATCCTCAGCCTAGAAGATCACCCTGTATGGAGCCAATAGGACCATCAGAAGTCAAGGCAGGCTAGGGAGTGACGCAGGGAAGGAGGGCAGGGTTTCTTTTCCTGGGTTTCCTCCTGCAGGTCACAGTTTTTCCAACAGAGCCAGCGCTCTCCTCTAGGCAGCCTGGTCCGCACAACTCCCTATCCTTCCAGGCTGTAATAACTTGCCTGTCACCTCATCCCTTGGGCCAAGGGATGATGTCACCTCTGTTGCTGCTAGGCCACTTCTTGTGCCACCCCTTGGGAGCCCCCTAAAGCTTGCCCATGTCCTCGTAATAAACCCTTGTAGGGTTTAGGTAATTAGGACCTTTGGACATAAACTCCTCTTGAATTATCCCAATCTGAGTGTGCCATTTACTTCCTATTGGGACTCTGATTGACAGAATAACCTTGGAATAGACTGGCAGGTCCAACTTTGTTTTATGATCTAAAAGCCAAAAAAGATTTTTTAGAAAGAGTCTGCATAGAAAATAAAACCAAAGCAAAACACAAAGAAAAAAAAAAAGACAAAAGTTAGGGGAAATATTTGTAGCTCGTGACACAGAAAATAACTTTTTTTTTCCCCCAGAGTGTATGAAGAGCTCTCAGAGATCAAAAATAGAAAGACTACAAGACCACTGATCCAGCTATCCCATTCCTTGGCCTAGACCCAAAGGACTTAAAATCAGCATACTACAGTGATGCAGCCACATCAATGTTTATAGCAGACCAATTCACTATAGCTAGATTGTGGAACCAACCTAGATGCCCTTCAATAGACGAATGGATAAAGAAATAGTGGTATATATAAACAATGGAATACTATTCAGCCATAAAGAATAATAAAATTATGACATTTGCAGGTAAATGGATGGAATTGGAGAAGATCATGTTAAGTGAAATAAGCCAATCCCAAAAAAACAAAGGTCGAATGATTTCTCTTATAAGTGGTTGATGACACATAGCAGGGGTGGGGGGAGGCATGGGAAGAATGGAGAAGGGATGGATTGTATAGAGGAAAATGAGGGGTGAGTAGGGGGTGGGGAATGAAAGAGAATGAGACAAACATCTATACCCTATGTATATGTATAAATATGCAAATTGTATGATTCTACTTTGTGTATAACCAGAAAAATGATAGTTGTACTCCAGTTGTGTACAATGAACTAAAATTTTAAAAAAGGAAAAAAACCAATAATATATATATATGTTAAAAAAAATAGAAAGACCACAAGATCAATAGAAAAATGGACAAAAGGTCATGGACAATTCACAGAATAAGAAATATACATGATCCAAAATACTTGCATTCATAATTAGAGACATGGAAAATTAAAACTATGCTAGGATGCAATTTTCCTTTGATCAGATTGGTTGAAATTCCAGAAATTTGACAAGACCCTCTGTTGGCTAAGCACCAGGGATGCTGGCACTGTTGTTCTACCTTACCAGGACCAAAACATGATACAATCCCTACCAAGGGCAATAATCACTAAGAATTTCAAATGTACTTCCCTTGACCCAGCAACCCCACTCCTGAGATTATGACTGACAAGGTCAAATGGACACATGGCAAGGTCATTCACTGCAGCATTGTTTGTGATACCAAAAACCTGGAAATCACCCAAGAATCCATGTCTAAGGATACTAAATAAACCTTTAATTCACTCACAGGGTGGAATGTCCTAGAACTGTAGATAAGAATGAGGAAACTCCCTATGAACTAAAATTAAAATATCTCTTGGACTAAGTAAAAAAAAAAAAAAGAAAGAAAGAAAAGTGTAAAGTATGAGATGATTTGGCATGTTGACTTGGGGGTAAAAAAGTAGGAAATAATATTTATTTACATATGCTTCTGTTTGCATAAAGGAATGCTGAAGGGATGCAAAAGAAAGTAATAATAGTAGATATTTCTGGCTCGGTGAGGAGGTGCACACCTGTAATCCCAGTGGCTTGGGAGGCTGAGGCAGGAGAATCACGAGTTTGAAGCCAGCCTCAGCAAAAGCGAGGTGTTAAGCAACTCAGTGAGACCCTGTCTCTAAATAAAATACAAAATAGGACTGGGGATGTGGCTCAGTGGCCAAGTGTCTCTGAGTCCAATCCCAGTATTCAAAAAAAAAAAAATAGTAGATAGTTCCTGTGGAGGTTGAGTATGTGGCTGGGAAGGGTAAAAGGAAGATTTCTCCCTGCGTGCCTTCTCTAGTGATTCAATTTTTGATCCATTGCAATGTAGTACAGGTTGAGCATCCCTAATCTGAAATTCTCAAATCTGAAATGCTGCAAAATTCAAAACAATTTAAGCACTGACATAACTCTGCAAGTGGAAACCCCATGGGCCTGACCTCATGTGACAGGTTGCAGTCAAAACACAGGTGCACTAAAAATACTGTATAAAATTACCACCAGGTGATGTGCATAAGGTTTCTATGGAACATAAATAATGTGTTTAGATTTGAGTCCCTATCCCAAGATATCATATTATGTATGTGTAAATATTCCAAAATCTGAAGAATAATCCAAACTACAAAGTATTTCTGATCCCAAGTATTTCAAATAAGGTATACTCAAGCTATACCTATTCCAACAGATGAAGATCAAAGAGGGAGGAGATGGAGAAGACAAGAAGATGATCATGATGAAGACAAAGATGAAGGTGAAGATGAAGGAGAAGCCATCCATGTTGCTTGTGCCAGAGGATTTGGTGAACTCTGTGCTTTAATTTTGTTTCCTGTTATCACTGTCACCAACTGGCAGTCCAGAGGAAAACCATGGGGGCTTTGCAATAAAATAGATGTTGGTTAGAATCTTGGCCTTTCTGCTTTCTTGCTGGGAAAATGGTTTAACCTCTCTGAGCTTTACCGTGCATAATCAGTAAGTGGAGATTTCAGTCATAATAGCTTCATAATGCTATTGTGGAGACGGAATTTGGTAACACATGCTCTTAGAAACTGCTTGCTAGTAGAGAATATGGGACGTCATTATTTTATAGCTTTTAGGCAGATATGTTGAAAGGTAAGAATTTAATTGCCCCTGTAAACTCTTTGGGCTGAAAATTCTCCCAGGAAAATGAAATTAGTCTGCCAAACAAATACTGAGACTTCTATTTTGAGATGAATTATTGAGGACTTTCCACTCATCTGTGGTCCCATCATTTGATAAATCTCTATTAAGGATACAGAATGTCAGAGCACATGCTTTATTTCCAACAAATATGATACTGGGTTTTCCTCTCTCTCCCTCTCCCCATTTTTCCTCCTTTGTATTCTGCTTAAGTTTTCATTTTCATCTCTCCCTTTCTCTTTTCCTTTTCTACCTTTCCTCCCTTTTTTTCAGCCTATGGTCATAAATGACACAAGTGCTGAAAACAGAAGTGGCCTTGGGAGACCATGAGTTCAATCCACTCACACTGCAGATGAGCAAGGTCCAGAGAGGAGCAGGATTCACCTAAGGCCACCCCCCTAGTTGGCAGCAGACAGGACCAGAAGTTGTGTTCTCCTAACGTGCTATTTCCCTTCATCTTTTGAAGATCATCTTCTACTAGGGTTTCCCAAACTCCATGTTGAAGGAAAACATCAATTCTCAATTTCTCATTCTGTGCTTGGAAAACAGTTGAAGATCTTTTTTTTCAATCAAGAGTTAAGTGAAGCCGGGCGTGGTGGTGCACGCCTGTAATCCAAGCGACTTGGGAGGCTGAGTCAGGAGGATCGTGAGTTCAAAGCCAGCCTCAGCAACTTAGCGAGGCCCTTAGCAACTCAGTGAGACCCTGTCTCTAAATAAAATACAAAATAGGGCTGGGGATGTGCTCAGTGGCCGAGTGTCCCTGAGTTCAATCCCTGGTTCCAAAAAAAAAAAAAAAAGAGTTAAGTGAGATCAAATGCATAATACTTCTGGAACCTCAGCAGGAGAAATATTTATGAGTATAAAAAGGAAGCATTCGGCAGCATGGTTAACTTTTCTGTAACTCCATTTTGTCTTATCTTGAACCCCCTTTCTGCTTAAAGACAAAAGACTTACTATAATTACTCTCAGGACTTCTTGGTCTGACAGAAATGCCATCAATTCAAGGTTGACTCCTTCTCCCCAAGAATGCAGCTAAGTTTTAAGTGACATATGTAATACTGGGTTGTTGGCTAGTGGGTCCGGTTAAGGGTACCTCCTGTTCTGCTCCCATGCAACCCAAGCATGCTGGGGTGCAGCTTCTCCTGACTGGCCTTTGGAAGTTAGAATCAATCCCCATTGGCATCTCTCAAGAGATATCTGAGGACCTTCCTTCATCTCACCCGGGGGGGGGGGGGGGTCTATGCACAGAGAGCAGGCCACCGCCGTCCTTTCCCTGTTCCTCCTTGGTCATCAGTAGTATTTTATGTTGTGGTGATTCCACCTTCCTGGGTCTTAGGATGAGGTCGGTGTGAGGAAGACGATAAGATGGATATGTCAGGAGCAAGAAATAAATCGTCATCATTTAAAGCCATCGAGATTTGGGAGTTGTGTGTCACCCCCATAAGGTGGAGGGGGAGAAGTTTTAGAGTAAGTTTTAGAATGTGCTCCTTGGGTCCATGTGGGGATAGAAGGGCTCTCAGAGTCTCCTGTACCTAGGACATATGGCTGTCGTTGACCTGTTGCTCCCACTAGTGATGGGCAGAGATCTTCTTTACAAGTTAACTGTGATTTCTGTCTTCTGGGAAATGGAGCACAAATCCCTAGACTCCTGTTATCATTTCCCATCAGAGCCCTAGTTTGCAAAGTGCAAAGATGGGAGGGGGCAAGGTGTGGTCCACACACAGCAGCACCCTCTTCTCATTCCCCTCTCCAAATGTCTTTGTCTCAGACATTGATCCATTTCCAAAGGGCGTGCTGGCCTGCAGGTCATCGATTCTAATGCATTGTTGATGGTATTAATTTTATGGCTATATCCTCAGAGAGTAACCTTTTTAAATTCTCAAGCTCATGCTCTTACAAATCAAAAGCTTTTTCTCTGAAGACTCTCATCTCTCAGTTTCCTTTTTCTTTGAAATGTCTTTTTTTTAATTATCAAAGAAATACATGTACACAATTCAAATCAAATAGAATTACAAACCTGATAATTAAAAATGGCACCTTTTAACTATTTTCAGTATTCCAGTATGCTATTCATCCTAAGTAATATCATCAAACCAGTATTATTGTTGTTATTATTATTGTTAATATTATCATTATTATTATACTGGAGATTGAACCCAGGGGTGGTGTACCACTGAGCCACATCCCCAGGGCTTTTTTATTTTGTATTTTGAGATAGGGTCTCACTAGTTGCTGAGGGTCTCACTAAGTTGCTGAGGCTGACCTTGAACTTGTAATCCTCCTGTCTCAGCCTCTGCAGTCACTAGGATTATAGGCATGTGCCCACTGTGCCTGATAATTATTTCTTGATTTATTTTAGATATTATCTATTGACTTCCTGTGATAGAAAAAAACAGGCACAGATTTAATATCTCAGGCACAAAAACAGTTCCTTATCACCTTGGATTCTCAGTCCCCAGTTTTTCCTCTCCAACCTTCCTAATATTCGTTAGATCAATAGTGGGCACCTACATTATTACGTCCAAGAATTATGATTCAATTAATTTCTTACCTACCTTCTTAATTTTTCTCTCTGGATATAATAATAGTTATTATTTTTGGAGCTAATTGCTTTTGCTTGCTTGGTTTGTTTGTTTAATTCTTCCTAAAGCATTATGAAAAAAGAAAAGCTTTGAATATTATTATTTACCTACATAACCAAACACATCAGGTAGCTAACTTATCAGTTCCATTTTTTTCTAGGATCTATGTCTCCCAAGCCCTCAATCCTCCTACCAGGAGCATGCTAGTCTCCCACACAGCCTCGGCCTGGGATGCCCCTTGCTTGTCTGATATTGCATGTTCTATTCTGCAGAGTTCCCAGAGTCCTTATTCTGGGTGCATCCTTTTAGTGTGGCAACACAGTCTCGTAACTCCTAAGAAAGGATGCATGAGAGGTAAATTTAAACCATGCATGTAGAAAAAAAAATGTCTTTGTTCTACCCTCCCCCTGGATCAATAATTTGGTAAGTTGAGAATCGTTTCCTTCTGGATCTCTGGCTTCCATTCTGGCTCTTGAAAAGTCCCTATAAAATTTGGATTCTCCTACCTTTGTATGTGGCCTCCCACTCCATTCCCCAGAAGCATTTAGAATCTTTTATTGTTACTGGTGTTTTAATATCTCAGCAATTTGCCTTCATGAGGCATTTTCTTGTTCATCGTATTGGGCACATCATGGATCTTTCAATTCAGAAATTTGTAAATTTTTGCCATCAAGTTGCAGACTAGGGACCATCATGTTAAGGAAAATAAGTCAAACTCAGGTTAAGGATCATACCTTTCCTCTCATATGTGGAAGCTAGAGAGGAAAAAGGAAAACAAAGGTGGGGGTAGATTTCCTAAAAGTCAAAGAGAGTTCCTTGGAAGAAAGGAAATAAGGGGTGAGCAGCAGGAAGAGATGGGAAATGATATCGACCATGTTATATTGTTGTACTGTGTGCATGTATAAATATGTAACAACAAATCCCATCAACATGTACAACTGTAATGCACCAATAAAAATGAGGAAATAATAAAGACTTGTGTACTTTACTCACATTATATCTCAATAAAAATTTTAAGAACAGGAAAGAGGAAAGCCTGTTTACACTTCGGAAACTAGGTTGGTGCCTTTTTCCTCTTTGTGTTTTGACTAACTCAACATCTCATCACCAAATTTCTGAAAACCACTGACAAGAATATCTTTAGGAAGAGCCAGAATAAATTATCAATGTCTGAAGAGATTGATAAGTGTAACTGGACTTGGACATTACACAATGTGTACTTGTATGGAAACATCATCTAGTACCCCACACATACGTACAATTTTTTATGTGTCATTTTAAAAATTCAAAGTTAAATAAAAAGAATCAGAGGAAGAAGAGACAGACCAAACAGAAAAAGAAAGGCAAAAGTCAGTGGAGTTCTTATCTGAAGCAAGACAAGTCAGAGGACAAAGGAATGATGGTGTTTATTTCAACTCATGTATTTATTTTATGTATTTGTGGTGCTGGGGATTGAAGCAAGGGCCCCCTACATGCTAAGCCTGCACTCCACCTCTGGGCTCCACCCCCAGCTCCAAGGCACATGCTCTTAATCACACCTCCAGAGAGCTTCGTGGGAACTGCTAAAAGGGGGCAGGAAGGAAAGAAGACAGAACAGCCAGCCACCAGCTGGACTTGGAGCTAGCTGCTCCAAGGAAAGGTCTGTGTGCGCCACATGTCAGATCCCAGACTTGAGATGTTTGCTTTTTATTTTCCCTCTTTCTATTCCCTTTGGAAAAATAGTGAATCTTCCAGGTAGACTCAAATGAAAATTTAAGCTCCCTGAAGCCAGAGAAAAGTATTTTAAGATTGTTTCCTCTATGGAATCCTGCAAAGGTTAGTGATCTGTGGAAACCTTTTTAGTTAACTAAGAAGGATGGCCATCACCTGCCCTGTGATTCTCAGATTGTGTTGTATCAGCACTGACTGTATCTCTATAACCTCAGAAGGTGAAGAATACCCCCACTGGATCCCTTTTCTTTTAAAAAACAGATTTCTTCGATGGGTGACTTGGGAGTCCTTCAGATAAACATGAAGCATAAAAGACAGCCAGCTGGGTCCCTGAGAGTTTTCCCCATGGGCTACTTGTAATCCTTCCAGCTGATTCCCAATTAATCTGCCCAGCCCCAATTTGATGGTACGAGAATCACTAAGCATTTTAATTTTGCAAAGGTCTCAGTGAAACAGGACTATTCATTGCTGTAATAGAAATCTGTAGAAAACGGAGATAAATATTTCCCTAATAAATGCAATCTTCAGTTGGAGTCTCTTTCCACAATTAGATTTGCCAGCTTAAGTATCCTGGTTTTGCCACATGGTGATTAGTACATTAAACCAATTAAACCCTAAGTAACTCTTCACATGTGTTTGCATTTTTTTTTAAGAGACACATACACAGAATTAGTCTGAACCAAAGGTGTAATTTATTTGTCTGCAGTCTGAGTCACTGAGTTCCCTCAGGATATCTTTCAACTTGTTCTTTTTTAATCTCTATGGAGGATTTTTTTTTTCCTGCAAAACATGTGATTTATTTAGACACAGACTCCCCAAAAGAGAATTCGACCTATGTTTTCTATTTCAGAATTTATTCACATGACTGAAGACACTTTCAAACTCTGTACTTTCCATGTTTTCACAGCTCTGAAATGGTAGAGAGCAGCGAGAATTATTCCTGTGCTTACTGAATAACAGAAATGAGAAATGAACACCTTCCCCGGATGTGCCTGTCAATACTGAAAGAGCAAGAGGAAGAGACTGCCTCCACGTACCCTTCAAATCTCTTCAATGGTATGTCACTACAGCATGACATCATATTTTACCTTAAGTTCTTAAGAAGCTTTCTTACTGGAGCAAGATAAAAATCTCAATGTAGTTTTGATTTGCATTTCCCTAATTGCTAGAGATATTGAGCATTGTTTTATTTGTTGGCCATTTGTATTTCTTCTTTTGGAAGTGTCTGTTTAGCTCCTTTGCCCATTTATTAATTGGGTTGTTTGTTTTATTGATGTTAAGTGCTTTGAGTTCTGCATATAAATGGATATTCAGGCCCCATCTGAGGAGCAGATGGTAAAGATCTTTGCCCATTCTTCAGGCTCAATCTTCATGCTCTTCATTTCCTTTGCAGTGCAGAAGCTTTTTAGTTTGATGTTGTCCCACTTATTGATTTCCTGGTTTTATTTCTTGCACCTTAGGAGTCATATCCTGGCTTATGCTGCAAAAGCCTTTGTAAGTATTTTTTTTAACTCTACCTCTGCATTTTTCCATTTCTTTTCAACCAATTACCAAATTCTGCTGATTTGATTTCTTCTTCATTATACTTGTTTTCATATCTACTGCCTTATGTCCCCTGTTACCATTTCTTATTGTATTTCCACCCTTGAACATTAGAAAAATTTCAGATAAATGATTTTTTCAGAAACATTAATACTTAGAAAGAAGATGATTAGAACTACACTTAGACCTAATGTTTAGACCTAAACTTTTTAGAAAACGAGAATATAAAGTTAATTTTTTAAAATAAAGATTTTTTTTACAGTATTTATATCCTGCTTTGAAAGATTCATTCTTATTAAACTATGAAGTATCTGCTATTGTTCTTAATGTCTCTCTTTTGTGGTTGTTGATATTATGTTTGTCTTATTAGAGGTTATAACACTACATGAAATTCTTTAACAACTATTTAGGTATAAAAAAATAGTTTTCTTTCTAAATGTTGACTTGGTGTTTGGTCTTAAGCTGAAAGAGACTCAAAGATATATAGAGTTATGACTATATAACATTTTGGTCAATGATGGATTCCATGTGGTCTTTCAAGATTACAAGACCTGAAAAATTCTATTGCTAGTGATATCCTAGGTCAACACAGTACTCATGTATTTGTGGTAATGCTGGTGGAAACTTTCAAACCTACCATGCTGCCAGTTGAGTACACAGTACTTGATGGTATTAATAAACAACTGGGCTACTGGTTTATGTATTTACTAAACTATACTTTTTAATCATTGTTTCAAAATGTGGTCCTTCAACTTATTGGGAAAAAAAGTAGTTAACCATAAAGCAGCCCCAGGCAGGTCCTTCAGGAAGGATTGCAGAAGAAGGTGTCCTTATGGTAGAAGACGACAGCTTCCTGTGTGCTACTGCCCCTGAAGACTTCCCAGTAAGATAGGATGTGGAAGTGGAAGAGTGACATCAGTGATCCTGACCCTGTGTAAGCCTAGGCTCATGCATGAGTTTGTGTCTTAGTTTTTGACAAAGAAAAAGATAAAAAAGTAAATAAAATTGAAAAACAGACGATCTCATGGTGCCCAGTTGTGCTGTTGGCTCCATCATCTAGGTTTGTGTAAGTATACTCTATGATGTTTGCAAGTCAAAATTGCCTGAGAGCACATCTCTCAGAATATATTCCCACCTTTAAGTGATACATGACTGTATAATTATTAGAACCCAGATGCCAGACCACAATTTTCTTCCAGACTCTTGCAGAATATTTCGATGGCGAAGAAGACCACAGAGTTCAAGTTGCAGGTTTATTACTAACTTTTGTGATAGCCTGGGTCTCAGTATCATGGTTGGGGGATGACACCTGACAGTCCCCCCTCATGGAATTGTGCTTGTGTCCTGATGGTTTTATATCTGCCAAAGTCCTTTGCAGCACAGCAGCACATGTGGCTGTCCTCCCACAAAGCATTAATGTGTGGCTTTTTATTATTGCTCTTTAAGAGTGGTCCCCATGGAGAGGCCTGCGGAAGGACCCATTACAGTACAGGAAGAAAATATCAGAACGCCTAAAATATTTACTCTCGGCCTTTGATTTTTATGTGCGTGTGTATTTGAGGTGTGTGTGTGTGTGTGTGTGTGTGTGTGTGTGTTTGTGTGTGATTTGTGTGTTTGATAGTAGATTGGTTTGCTCAGCATTGGCTCCAATTTTTTCCTGGTTTGATTTACAAGTCTGTAGAGGCTGGAAAGCTAAGAGCCATGCTTCCCAGCCTCCTTAAGCCCAAGGGTTGCAGATGTGATTTGGTTTATATAAACCATGTTTCTAGCTTCTTCAATTTGATGCTTTAAAATCCTCCCTGCCAGACATGCTTCATTCTGGACAACCCAATTATGTGCTTAGACATCTGGCTTCTTGCTTTCCTCATTGCCCCACCCCATCCTGAGGGGGCAGCTGCCTCCCAGCAGCAAGTTTTTCAAATACAAACCCACCAATCCAGGGTCCACACCTGCAACCACCTCCTTTATTGGGTTCTCCAACCCAGAATCACTTATTTCACCTGCCCTAGTCACCCCAGGACCAGGTTCCAGACAATTAGGAACAACCCCTGTGCCCCAGAGGAGGCAGAAATAATTTAGAGTGACCCACCTTAAACCTGTTTACCCTACTTCCCTGTTCCTTCCCACTGAAATCACAATCAATGCTCTTATTCAAAGTTCCCCACTATATTAGGATTCTCTAGAAGAACAGAATCAACAGGAGATATATTTTTTATTTTATTTTATATAAATATATATGTAGCAACTGGAGATATACAGATTTTATATGTAATAAAATTGAGGTATGTGTAAAATATGAATATCTCCAGTTCATACACATATCCAGACATAGATATATAGGACTATAAAAGGGGATTCGTTTACATGATCAGAAGCTGGATAGTCTAGTCCCATGATGGTCATCTACACACTGGAGAGCCAGAGGAACTAGTAATTGCTCAGTCTAAGAAGCTGGAACTCAGAACAGAGAGACCAATGATGCAGCCTCATTCCAAGGCTGAAGATCTGGAAATTCCCTGGAGAGTCACTGGTGAGAGTTCACCCTGGAAAAGCAAAAGAATCCAATATCCACAGGCAATGGCAGTAGCGATAGACACATCTGCACAAGAAGAATCAAACTGCATTCTCCCTTGCTTCCCCCTTCTTCTGCTTTTTTATTCCACCTGGGCCTCCAGCCTATTGGACAGTGCCATCCATATTCATTCACTCTGTTTGCTGTCCCATTCACCAATCATCTCTGGAAACATACTTGTAGACATACCCAGAGTCAATTACTCCTAGGTATCTCTCATTCCAATCAAGTTGACAATCCAGTTTAACTACACCCCCTCTCCTCTGCCTTCTGACCCTGGTACTTCCTTGTGTAGACCCCCCCGCCATGGTATACTCCTCCTCCTGGAACTATAGGTTCATTGAAACTATCTTTTCAATGACAATTGTCTTTCTTGCCAAATTTACCCATGGTGGGCTCAGAAACCTGCAGTGAGAATTAGTGGATACAGATGGATTCTTGGCCACTCCTCTGTCTCCATCACCCACTTTCTCTACTCTTCATTCCCCCTTTGATCTTTGAGTAAAGAGGTGGGGATAACGGAGTCATAAGGTATAGGAAGCCTTAGAACATCTCTTGGTGACCTCTGGATGCAGCCTTCTCCATTGGGGGTCATGTGGCCCCTTTGGAGACCTTTCCTCCTAGGAATCTCCCATTGCCCCATTGCCAGGTACAGTGGCATTGCCAGTTCAAGTGGCAGATCCAACTTTGACTGTGTCTCCCAGTAGTAGATCCCTTGGTTCTGGTCACATCAGAGTAGTTCATGTCTGGCCCCTTTGCCCACTCTATGCCTGACCCTGTCACTGATAGAATGACAGACTCCATGCTCTCTTCATCCTCACTTTCTCAGGCAATGGTATCCATATTCTGCCTGTGCTGGGAATTCACTTAACAACAACACTCACCTGACCTAACATGGAGCAGAAGCACATTCCCTTCTGTGAAGGCAGGAGGTCAAACACACAGCCCCCCACAACTCTACTCTCAGCAACTCTGCTCTCAGCTCTTCTCATCATCTCCCTATGGCGGAAAGAGAGCTGGCAAAAGATAGAAAAGCAGAAAAGGCCATCTTCTCTTTGTGATCTGGCTCTTCTTGTGAGAACTTATTGTGTGTGTGTGTGTGTTGTGCTTGCTTGATTTTGGTCTTTGTTGTGCTTTTCTTTGGTTTTTGGTCTGGGACCATAAAAGGAGAAAGTAGGAAGAGTGGCATTTCAACACATGTTACATTATAGTCTTTCCCTCCTAACTCAAAATATTTTCATGTACATTTTTCTGATAATTTCTTGGAGTAAGCAAATTCATGTTAATATAATTCCATTTTTCCATTAAGAAAATCAAGGCAAAGGGAACTGAAGGAACTGGCTAGAGGTCACATAGGGAGTTATCACTTAAGAGAGGAAGAGAGAAAAGAATGGAGAATGGAGGGGAGGGATGGGGAAGAGGAGAAATGAGAGGGGAAAGAAAGCCAGCATTAAGCAGGCTGGGTTTTTCGAGTGTTTCTTCAGTCATCACACCAAAGACTCTCTCCCACAGGCATAGCCTCCATCCAGGATGCCTGTCTCCATCAGTGATCTATTGCTTTCAGGCTAGCTTTCTGTGGAAAACAAGTCGTTTGGGAGCACCATAAAAGCTTATTGATTATCAATGGTCCACTCTGTGCTAGGTACTTAGATAAAGGGGGAAAAGGAAAAATATAATAAGCCCCAAATTTACTTCTACAGAAAGAGATGGACCAAATACCAATATGGCAGTTTCCCAGCCCAGATCATTTCTCGCCTTCATTAAAATTCAAAAGCCGTGATCCAAATGTGTCCTGGATGGAACTTCCCAGAGTCTCACTAATGGATATTTCTAGACTCCTTTTCCACTTGCAGCAAAGGTGCTCTGAGGGAAGAAGGAAAAGCCAGAAATACACTGAAGGCAGTTGTTCTCAACCCTCAGCAAGCATCAGAATCACTTACAGGGTCTGTTAACACAGCTCACTGGTCCCACACCAGCAGTTCTGGGTCAGACCTATAACTTGCATTTCTAACAAGTTCCCATTTGTGTCACTCTAACAAAATACCACAGGCTGGGTAATTTATAAACAATAGAATTTTATTCCCCACCCCCTGCCCCGTTCTGGAGGCTGAAAAGTCCAAGATTAAGGAGTCAGCACAACTGGTGTCTCATGACAGTTGTTCTCTGCTTCCAAGATGGTGCCTGATCGCTGCGTCCTCTGGAGAGAGGAAGACTGTTTTTTCATGTGGCAGGAGTTGGAAGGCCAAGAGAGTTCCCTTTCACTCAAGCCTTTTTACAAGGTTGTGAATCTCATTCATGAGGGGAGCCCTCAGGGTTTAAGTGTTTCTAAAAGGCCATACCTCTTAATACTGTTCCATGAGGATAAAGTTTCAACACGAATTTTGGAGGTGACCCCAACATTCAAAGAATAGTTGTTCAGAACACAGATTCTGAAAGTCACAGCATCTGCATCCAAAAGGTCACTACCAATGACCCTGGACAATCACTTACCAGTGCCTCAGTCTCCTCATATCCAAAATAAGAATGAAGGTAGTACTTCATAGTTCAATCTACTTCTAGGAATAAGAAAGTTTAATATAGATGAAGCCCTCGAATGATGCCTGGCATATGGTAAAGACCATGTACAAGTACCAGGTAATATTTACACAGTTTTTAGTGTTTTGTTGTTTTCTCTGTGACTCTTGCTGTCCCTGGGTAAGCAAACCTATGCTTCCGAGTGTCCTTTTATGTCCTCCTGCATTCTCCTCTCAGCCCCACGACTATTTGCTGAGTGACTGAGGCAAATCAACTCCTGCACGGGCCGCAGTTTCCACACTCATAACTTGGAAAGGTTGACTGGTTGACTTTCAAGCTTCCTTTTTATAGTAAACACAAAGTGATTTCTACAGCTTGCTGGAATACCTTTGAATGTTCCTGGACTATAAACCATAGCCAGCCTCTCCCTTTTAGATTGTCAGAGGTGATATTCTTCTGAGTCCGGCACAACTTTAAGAGTGGGCAGTGCTGGTTGTACTTGAACTTGATCCTCAGGGGCCCTTGTCCCTTTTGGGGTTAGTTTCCATCTCCCCCATGATTTTGGAGGAAGGAAAGGAAAGGGAGTGGAACTGGGGATGGTACAAGCACCTCACATATTCCTTACACAGCATGGCCCCATTTTCCACAGGAGGAAACTGAGCTTGAGAATAAAGTCACCTGCAAAAAGTTAACCAGCTGGCATGTGATAAAGCTGAAATATGAGCCTTGTGAAAGGTGTGGGCCAGGGGTGGGCAGCACAAACAGGCATGACAAGGAAGACCAGGACACTCCCAAAGGGTTCAACAGAACACAACAGGCACACTCCCGGGGTGGCTGCCAAACCAGTTCTCGATGCTTGTTTGGCACAATCCTCCCAGGATCAACCAATCGATGAGTTATTTTTTTCCCCATGGTCTTGGGAGGGCACGTTCTTCCTAGAAAGCCAGGCATGATAAGCACTTTCTGCAGAGGAAACAGTACCCAGGCACGGGGAGCCCTGAGTTCTACTAACCTCAGCTCTTGGGTCCATCCTCAAGGAGGATGAAGTGGGAGGGTTCCTAATTCTCATCCTTTTAAAATAAGGAGGGTCTCTGATGGCTGCCCCTCATCTCTGCCTCCAAACTGCAGGGGAACAAGCAGTGGCGGCTGCTCCTCCTTGCACTTTTCTCCATGCACTATTTCCCTCCTGGTGATTAAGAAGATTCGCCACTCCCCTTCACCCACTACTGTGCCCATGGGCATAGTGGCTCATCTATGGGGCATGGCTCATCACCATTGGAGGGTCTCAGGAAGCCCTCTGAGACCTATACCTAGACCCAGCAGTGACCACGGCCATCCTCCCTCCTTCACCCTCCTTGGCGCCCCATAGGTTTGTGCCTTAGCCCCCAAGACAGTTTAAAACATTCTATTTTCCTCTACACCACTCCCTCTCATGAGCTGAATAGATTTGTTGAAGCCTGTTCTGGTTTGGATGTGAGGTGTCCCCCAAAAGTTCATGTGTGAGACGGTGCAAGAAGGTTCAGAGGAGAAATGATTGGGTTATGAGATCCTTAACCCAATCAGTGGATTAATCACCTGATGGGATTAACTGAGTGGTAACTGAAGGCAGGTGGGACATGACTGGAGGAGGTGGGGCATTGGGGGTGCAGCTTTGGGGTACATATTTGTATTTGGTGAATGGAGTATCTCTCTCTTCTTTCTGATCGTCATGTGAGCTGCTTCCCTCTGCCACATTCTTCCACCATGTTGTTCCAGTCTCACCTGGAGACCTGAGGAATGCAGCTGGCTGTCAATGGACTGAAACTATGAGCCCTCAAATAAACTTTTCCTCCTCTAAAGTTGTTCTAGTTGGGTCTTTTAGTCACAGCACAAAAAAGCTGACTAAAACAAAGCCTTAAACTTAAGAGGCCATTAAGATTAAATAGAAGGGGTGGTGATATAGCTCAGTTGGTAGCGTGCCTGGTTTTAATCCCAGCACCACAAAAAAAAAAAAAAAAGATTAAAGAGAGTTACTTTAGATTAGGTTAGGTAGCGGAGAGTGTTATTACCCTGTGTGCCTATATGACTACACAACCAGTGGGATTCTACATCATGTACAACCAGAACAATGAGAAGCTATACTCCATTTATGTAAGATGTGCCAAAAAGCATCCTACTGTCATGTATAACTAATTAAAACCAATTTTAAAAAATCAAGAAAAAAAAAGATTAAATGAGATCAGACTGGGGATGCTGCTCAGTGGTGGAGCACTTGCCTAGTATGTGCAAGGGCTCCCAGTTCCATCCCAGCACCACAAAATATAAATACATAAAAACAGAAGAGTAAATGAGGTCGTTAAGATGGGTCTTCATCCAACATGACTGTTGTCCTTATAATTAGAGGAGCACACACAGGGGAGGGTGCAGGTGGGTAAGAAAGACCACACAAGGCCACAGAGAGAAGACAGCCATCTACAAGCCAGGGAGAGAGACCTCAGGAGAAACCAACTCTGACCGTGCCTTGAGCTAGGACTGCCAACCTCCAGAACCGTGAGAAAGTCAATTTCTGTTGTTTAAGCCATCGGATCTGTGGAACTTTGTCATGGCAGCCCAAGGAAAGTATCACACACACACACACACACACACACACACACACACACATGCACACACACACACACACACACACACACCCAATACATGTAACACACACCTTGGCATCCTAGAGGCTTAGTATTGTTGGCCCTAAAATGCCTCACACCTCGGGTCGTCCTGACCTAGGAGGCCTTTGTGTAAGTGGGTATTGATCGAATCAGTGTGTGGCCTCCCAGTCCTGAGAGTTCACTGGCAAAGCCCGTCTCTTACACCCCATACCTGATACATGAAATAAACTTAGGACCCTTACCCCTGCACAGAGATGTCCTTGACAAGCAACAGATAAGTGAGACTGACTGAAAACTCATAGCTTTCTCTTTAGTGGAGTGCAGAGAACACTAACAGCCGGGACTCACAGCTGGGCATATGCTACCGCACAGGATGCCAACCTCACTTGTCACTCTGAACCACGATGGTGTGAGGCAAGGAGAAACACTTCACGGTTTCACTTAACCAAGTCAGTGTACTGCCTACAAAACAATCCACCCCAATCTCTCTTTTGCATAAAATGAGTGATTGCTACATTGTTAATTACAGCTCTGTCTTGTTCTAGTCTTCCCTCCTTAGAGAGACTCTTGAGATGCCCTCTCATAGAATTGCCCTGACTTTCTGACAACATCCAGGCTAGAGCTAGTCCCCAAATCCCAAATCCGTATGTTCTTCCTGACATCCTCTTACTGAGATATCCCATGGTTCCCCATGATGGTAGGTTCTGCTTCACTAAAACCAGTATTAAACCCAACTTGTTAAATGGCAGGGGTGATCCTGGTGGTCTCAGGCTGGGGTCCCCAGACAATGCCACTCAACTGGGAGTAGGACATACTCGTTGCCTTTTGGAGAAGAAGTGTCAAGAAGAGCAGCAAGTGAAGGTGTTGCTGATTGAAAAGGATTTGACAATTTCCAAAGAGAGAGAGAAGCTTGCAGCATTGTTAGGGTAGGCTGACTCTGTACAATGTGAGATAGCAATACACAACAAAACTTTATCCATAGACTATTCTTTTCCAACAAAACCTTCACTGTAGACTATTATTCATTAAGCTCTCAAAACTGGCTTTGTGTTTGGGACAGAGAGGGGCTGGATCTTACAATAATTAGCTGAAGAAACTGGACGTAAGCACATACCACAAAAAAAAAAAAAAATGGCCCCAAAGGCTTCTTCTATTGAGTTGTCAAGATTTCCTCTCCACCAACCAGTCTGCAAACATCTACATAGTAGACAATTCAAACCTGATATGAACAATTTATATCCCACAGTGCCCTACACTGTGTATTGGCTGTGGTAGGTGCTCAAGACTGATTGAGGGACTGTGAGACCATCTGAGAAACCATTCTGCCTCCCAAAGAAAGGTGGTCACTAACCTGCCACAGCAGGCACATTAGCTCTGGGTTTCTGATCCCAGGGTAGCCTATCTCTAGGTTCTGTTGCCAGCATCTCTGCAGATCAGGGTTGACAGTAGCTAATGGATTTATTCTGGTTCTTTCTTGGGGAGGTTGGCAGTGAGATAGAAAATAGCATGAGCCTATTGTGTCTTGCTGTAACAAACTACAATAAACTGGGTTGCTTAAACTCCCCAAATTTTTATTGTCTTATGGTTCTAGAGGATAGAAGTCTGAGATGAAGGTATTAATATTAGTTAGCTTATTGTGTGCTATAATGACATACCTGAGGCAGACTACTTTTTTTAAGGAAAGAGGTTTATTTAGCTCAAAGTTTTAGAGTCTGTACTGCGTGGTGCAGCTTTGGCAGGAATCCCCCTTGGCTGTATCACATCATGGTCAAAGCATGTGGTATATCTCTGCTTGGTTTAGCTCCTTCTCCTTTATAAAGCACCAGGATTCAATCATGAAGAATCCACCCTAATGACCTAATCCAATCTAATCACTTTTCAAAAGTTTCAACTCTAAATACCATAGTCAGATTAAGTTTCTTTTTAATACCATTAACATATGACTTTGGGGATTAATACCATAGTCAGATTAAGTTTCTTCTTAATACCATTAACATATGACTTTGGATTCAGAAGGAAAAAAAAAACATATTTAAACCATAGTAGTATGGATAGAGTTGGTTCTTCCTGAGGGCTCTGAGGGATGGACGTATTCCAGCCCTCCCTCCCTCCTTGGCTTGTAGATGGCCGTCTTCATGATGTCATGATGCTTTTCCTATCTGCCTACATCTATGTCCAAATTTCCCCCTTTGATAAGGGCACCTGAGCTGGGATTGTAGCCCTGTGGTAGACTGTTGGTTTAGCATGTGCAAGGCCCTAGGTCCAAACCCCAGCACCACACACACACACACACACACACACACACACAAAGGGCACCAATCACATTGGATCAGGTCCTGCCCTAATGACCTCACTTTAACTTAACCCCCTCTGAAAAGACCCTATTTCCAAATACAGTCACACTATAAAGTACCAAGGGTAGGACTTCAACATATGAATTTTGGGAGTGTGGACACATCTGTGAACAAACAACAACCCCATACCAGTGAGCAAACAACAGAAACCCAAAACAGACATCAAAAGGTATTATTATCTTAGTCCTATTCAAACTTTACATGCCCATGAGTCACCTGGAGATCTTATCAACGGAAGACCCTGATTCAGTTGGTCTGAGGTGGGTCTAGAGTCTGTTTCTAAAACATATGGCCAGAGGATGCTGCTACTGGTGGTCCAGGAGCCACGCTTTGAGCTGCCAGAGAAAAGGACGTCTCTGTGGACCCTACTGACCTGCCCACCTGATGCTCTCAGTGTTTCTGTAGGGCCCATGAACTTAAGACATTTGCTGCACATTGGAACCACCTGGGTGTTTGAAAAACCTCACCACAGTCTCACCTCCCAGAGACCTGGATTAGCTGGTCAAGGTTTTTTAAAATCCCCCTAGTTGAATCGATCCATGCTTTAAATCTCACAAGTCATCAATTTATATGTCAACAGGCACCATTGTTAACAAGTGACCCCTAATTGTGGGAATTTTAATGGTGGGAAATATCTTTGGTCAGATAACCCTTTTGTTCTTCAAATAACAACAGGATGAGATCATTTTAGTGCTTTGCAAGATTACCCTTGCCAGAAAGCATGGGGAGTTGAGACACAGGCTACAGCCCCACTTCCCCTGAGACCAGAGAAATGTTCCCAGTGTCCAAGAATGCTCTGAACAGTGTTCAGCACAAGAACCAGTGTCCCCCCTATGCAGCACCTGGGATCCTCAAGGTGAAGGAAATACTTTCTCAGTGATGGTGCGTTAGCAGAATGAGGATATCTGGATGCAAATAGGTCTTCTGCCACCATTCCTCTAGCAACTGCGACCCAGTAAGCCATTCCCAAGACTGGGTGCTTGGAAACCATCAAATATCTCCATGAAAGCATTAGCCTGTGCAGGTCTATCATGTTGGTGATGATGGAAAGAAATTGAGATTAGGTAAAGTAGGAGATCATTCAGTGATACTATGAAGAAGAGGGCTTTAAAGAAAATCATGTAAAATTTAAAAGAACAAAACCAAATTTCTCCTATTAAAGAGTTTAACTTTCAGGGGTGTGGTGGCACACACCTGTAACCCCAACGACTTAGGAGGCTGAGGCAGGAGGATCTCAAATTCAAAGCCAGCCTCAACCACTTAGCAAGGCCCTAAGCAACTTATCAAGACCCTGGTCTCAAAATAAAAAATAAAAAATGCTGGGAATGTGGCTCAGTGGTTAAGCACCCCTGGGTTCAATCTCTACTACCAAAAGAAGAAAAGAAAAAAAAAAAAAGAGTTTGACTTTCCTCTTTGTCCAAGTGTATGCCGTGTGCTATGATTGGAAGGGGTCTTGCAAAGTTCGTGTGCTAGGAGCATAATCTGCAGTGCAACTTTAGAAGTCAGGGCCTAGAAGAGGTCTCTGAGATATGAGGGAAGAACTGACATCACCCTTGTGGGAGTGGGTTAGCTCTCTCAAGAGAAATTTGTTGTAGAAGTGGCCCCCTCTTGCTCTGGCAGTGTCAATCTACTCTCCTGCCTTTCCAGCTCCTACTATGCGATGAAGCTGCAAGACGGCCATCGCGGGATACCAGGGCCATGCTCCTGGACTTCCAGCCTCCAGAACAATGAACTGAAAAATTGTTCCTGTTTAAAAACTATGCCATCTCAGGTATTCTCTAGTAGCAACACAAAATTGACCAAGACAACCTGAGCTTCAAGTTCAAAATATTAAACTATTTTGTACATGTGCCATAGGCTGCATAATAAATGCGTATATAAAGTGCTCTTTCCCCAGTCGTAACTCTCTTCCTGATAAGCCTGTGTTACCTTCATCCAAGAATCTCAGAATGCCTGAGCATCAGAGCATGATAGGCAAGGTGGACTGGAGACAATCCCCAGGAGGCTGGGGTGCTGGTAGGGTTTGCTCACTGTTCTGTGGCGGTGCCTGGCTCAGGGCCAGGTACCCAGAGGAGCTGAGTGAGTATTTGATGAATGAGCATCAGGTCGTCAAGGACTCAAATGATAAGTTCTCACTGTTCAGAGTGGGCCCTTGGATTTTTCAGATTATTCCATTTGCAGAGGTTGGTGCAACTTTGCAGAAAGGTGGGTGGGAAGGGCAAGAGGTGGTGGCTGGGAGGAGCAGGGGTGAGGCATCTTTGACCCTGACCTTCACACTCTTCCCTGGAGACAGCCTGGGCTCCAGCAGCCCCACTGCTGCCTACTCCCCTGCCCACCACTGAGCTTGGCGTCAGGATTCCAAACCGACTCTCCACAGAGCACTGTTTTTTTCACAAGACAACTGAAGTGTCTTTGTTGTCGACACCTCCTCTGTCTCACACATTTCAACTGCTTCCCACACAGTCCTGCCCCCATGCTCCCAGCAGTGCCCTCAAGTGACCCTGAAAGCTGCTTTTTTTTTTTTTTTTTTTTGCAAATGAGGAGACCCAGCAGGTTTTTACCACTGGCAGGCACCCTTGGGCAAGGAATGTACACCCCAGATAGACTTGAAAGAGCACAGATGATATTTTGGAAACTGATTAGCAACCTGATGTTTGCTCAGCCCAGCTGCCTAAGTTGAAATGTATTTGTAGTAACCAAGGAGTTGTTGTCGAATCATTTGCAGGGAGTCTGGAACTCTGCTAGATCATCCTGCAGGAAATAGCAAAGAAACAGAAAATGTTTTCTGGAGTGGAATATAGGGTAATACTGAGGACAGCAGGTAGATGCTTCGTTGAATGCAGCCTGGATGCTGAAGGTAACAGCAATCAAGGGATGAATATGGAGAAGGTGGGGTTGAGACTTGAGCAGACACAGTACAGAGCGAGTGGGGAAGCATCATTGTGAATGTGATTGTGACCTCAAGGGCACAAAGATGAAGAGGAGTATGATATCTTAATGGGTCACAAGGAGGTTGTTCTGCTTAGACAGAGAGAGAGAGAGAGAGACAGAGAGAGAGAGAGAGAGAGAGTGTGTGTGTGTGTGTGTGTGTGTGTGTGTGTGTGTTGGGACTGCTGGTCAACTGGGTTAATTGACTTGAGTGGGGCCAGATAATGGGGAATATGGAGAACCTGATATATAGGGCATTGGGTTGGCACTGTAGAGAGACCTACTTGCTTAGGCAGAATAAGAAACAGGCCAGAGGTTGCAGGGACAGCAAACAGAGGAGCCTGGTGTGAGGTTGTGCGGTAGCAGGACTGGGATGGGGAAGGAAGGACCCCTCCTGGGGAAGAATGACAGGAACTGGTAACAGACTACATGCAAAGGGTAAAGAAAAAAGAGGCTTTATGGACCCAGGAGGTAAGAGAGTTAAAAGTTCAAGGCAAACTTCAGTGGCATAAGAATTAACTAGAGAGTTTCTCCTTTCATTCTTTCTTTTAAAAATGTTATTACTAAAATTTGTGAGTAAAACATATGTGCTATACATTTTACCGTTTTAACCATTTTAAAGCAAACTGTCCAGGAGCATTAAGTGCGTTCACAGGGCTGAGCCCCGTCACCACCATCTACAGCCGGGACTCCTCATCTGATAAAGTGGAAACTGCACCCACTGAACATGGAAGCCCATCCCCTCCCTTGGCAACCGTCATTCTACTCCCTGACCTTATGAATTTGAGGATTCTAGAAACCTCTCGTAAATAGAATCGTACAGTGCGTGGCCCTCTGTGACTGGCCTGTCTCCCTTGCATAATGCCTTCCATGTTGGAGCATGTGTCAGAATTTCCTTCCTTTCTAAGACTGAATAAGATTCCATTGTGTGTATAGACCATGTTTTTCTCATCCATCCAACCCAATGGACACTTGGGTTGCTTATGCCTTTGGGCTATTGTGACTAATGTCGCTATGAACACAGGTGTTCAAATATGGGTTTGAGTCCCTGCTTTCAGTCATTCTGTGTATGTACCTAGAAGTGGAGTGGTTGGGTCACATGGTAATTCCATGTTTGATTTTTTGCGGAATAGCCATTCTGGCTGTGCCATTTTACCTTCTCATCAGCAGTGCACATGGGTTCCAATTGTTCTACTTTCTCGCCATGGAGAGCTTTTAAGTGTGAATTTCCAACCCCTCTGGATTTGGGTTCAGAAGATCCAGTGTGAGGCCCCATGACCTTTATCATTAACTAGCTCCCCAGTTGACTCTGACACTGGCTACCCTCTGAACATACTTTAGTTAGGGTCTGTTAAGATTCCATCCCTGGCAGAGCTTTCTCAGAGGAGACTCCACTCAGTGTATCCAGGGCTTACTCAATCTCACACATGCCAGCCAGTTGGGGTTAGTCTAGATTGGCCCCAGTATTCCCCCAAGCTGAATTTGTGTTAACAGAGCCCAAGAAAAATATGTGTGGCATTCCTTACAGATTCTGAGATGGCAAGTATACAGAGCATCCATCCTGTGTCCCTCTATTTTGGTCAGCTATGACATTGTAAAATGAGTATTGGACCTCAGGTGAGTCAACTTTGACTACCTTCTTGGCCCTGCCTCCTTGGGAAGCTATTTAGCTATGATGGGCTCACAGTCTTATCTTGGGGGAAAACATGACCTACTCTCAGAATTACAAAAGGGTTAATTCAATCATGAATGTGGAGGCATTTCACACCCCATATACTCAAGGATCCCTAGTCACAGCGTCCAACCTGCCTAAGCGGTCTCTTGGTCAAACAATCAAAGACCCCCATTCCCTCCTATACACATCCCATAGACCCCCATTCCCTCCATATACACATCTCATACCCATCTCTTGCCTACAATTAATTCAAGGGTGAGAGTGGATAAGATTCTCATTTGGGGGCATTGCAGTTGTTTATTTAGTTAGTTAATTGTTGTACTGGAAACCAACCATGAGACTCATGCATGTTAGCAAGTACTCTACCATTGAGCTACACCTCCAGCCTTTAGGCATTATTTTGGAAAAGGAACCAGGGATAGCAAAGAGGATTCTTGACTATGCTCAGTCTCAAGATGGATAAACACCTGATTGGCTGGCAGTGTCTGCCATGGACATGGGAGGGCAGGGTAGGAGAACAGGAATGTTCATCATCTGGGTCTCTGGCAGTCAATCATTATGCTCTTGTTTTTCGATTTTCAGACTTTCAGTCACCCTACCAACTTCCCCAGATGGAGGTTTGTTGTCCAGGAATGTGGAGTCACAACACTAGAAGCCGTAAGCGTTGTTTGATAATTCAACGAAAATGTACCAGCCTGTCATTCTCCTATATTTGTGGAAACTAGCACAGTGCCTTACAATAAATGAATGTTTGATGAATGAATGCCTGCAGACTCACACAGATGCACCCACTAAGGAACCGTCACCAGCCATCACGCCTCCAGCATCCTACCTAGAGTCACAAAGAAAATAGAAGAAACCTCTGCACCTCACCTCAGATTAGACCAATACTTAAGTTAGTTAACAAACCAAGGAACAGTTACAAGTGATGTATGTCTCCATGCATCTTGCTTCTGCATCTCCATGCCGTATTACAATGACATGGCTGCACTGGCCTTCTTACTAGATAAGGAACTCGTCGAGGATGGGGAGACCCTTTTATTATTCTCTGTGTTGCCAAGTCCAGCACAGACCCTCCTGCGTAGTTAGGGCTCTGTGTGGGATGACTCAGCAGATCAATGAGGAGGGACGTTGTCAAGTTTCCAGGCTGGAAATGCCAACGATGCCTTTCTTGTTCTCATTGCTTTCTCCCGTATCCCATCATCTGAGGGTACCAGAGCAGGTCCCACTTGATCTATTTTGGTCTTTGTGTCTGTGAATGCATACATTATCTGGATTTTAGAAAGGGATGGCTATTCGAAGGACTGGAATGAGATGTTTCCTTTGGATGCTTGGAGAGCTAATTATGAGATTAGAAAAATGCCCTCACCCCCCACAGGAATTGTGATGCTTCCTAGTTTTTAATGTAAAACATGAAGCTGACATAATTGACTGTCATTCTTAATGCTCTTGTAGGGTACAGAGACCCATTTAAGATAAATGATTTTCAAATGCCTGATCCGTCTGGTTCGAAAGCCTCTATGGAATTAATGTGCTGTAATGTATTCAAAGCACTTTAAATCCAGGCTCTGCTTTGATATTTGTTTTTCATTGCTATCATTGATGGCAATACAAATTCACATAAATAGGACATTGTTGATGGGATGTGCTCTACCCTGACTCGGGCATTGCCCACTAATTCAAATGCTCATCCAGCTCAACTGAGATGAGCAAGGGAAGTGGCTTGACAACACCCTGGACATGTTTATTGTCACCCATGTGTGGTGAGGGGGGGGCAGAGGTGTAGAGATGAGAGAGAGTATGTATGTGAGAGTTTCAGATTAGAGTATATTCCTACAGAGGAGAGATTTCAAAAACAGTCAAACACAATAAACAGAGAAGTATTTTTCAAATAGCTATGTGTGGTGCATGCCTATAATCCTATTGACTCAGGAGGCTGAGGCAGGAGGATCACAAGTATGAGGCCAGCCTTGGAAATTTAGTGAGACTTAGTGAGACCTTGTCTCAAAATTTAAAAATAAAAATGGCTGGGGGTGTAGTTCAGTGGTAGAGCACCTCTGGATTCAATGCCAGGTACCCAAACACTTCCCAGAAGCCCCACTTCCCAACACTGTCACATTGAGGAACGAAGCCTCATTGTCAGCTCTGATGGGGACAAACCATTTTCAAACCAGAGCATCCATTTGAAAATTTATGGACAGTTGGGTTGGGAAGGTGGCTCAGCAGCATGCTCCAGGCCCTGGCCTGCTCTAGGCTGGGTTTGATCCCCTGCACCACAAACAAACCTACCATTGCTATGTCCAGACTCTAGGCTAGAACTGGGGGGAGAAAGGGCTGAACCAGATGAGCTTCTGCCTCGATGGTCTCACACGCTGTGGAGAACACATGCCATGGCAAGGCCCTATCAGCGCAGCGCTGGTGGCACAAGCACAGGGTGGAGGAACAGTAGCCACTGAGGCAGTGTCCCTGCAGGAAATAGATCCACTCAGATGATTCTCTGAAAACAAGGGTGGGGCTCCCCACTTGCTGGCACAGAGCTCTACAGGGAGAGTCACGTTACTCATAGCAACTCCCTTTGGACAACGCCTGAGTTCATGGTAAAAAGGTGCCTATTGGCGGGTCCCTCGGTAACTTTCAGGAAGGGGATGGCAACAAGAGCAACCTGCAACACTATTAGGGCTAGAGTGCTCATCCCTGGGGCTGGAGATGGCGTTCAATCACCAACAGCCATTGAGTCCACCAATCACGTCTAAGTAATAAAACCTCCATAAAAACTAAAAATAATGAGAACCAACGCACATCTGCCATCCCAGCTACGGGAGGTTGAGCAGGAGAACCACAAGTTGGAGACCAGCCCGGACAGTTTAAAAGGGCAGGGGATGTAGCTCAGTGGTAGAGTTCTTGCCTCGCTCGTGAGAGGCTCTGGTTTCAATTTAAAACCAGTACTGAATTTGTTTGCAGGACCGAAAACAAAACAAAACAAACAAACAAAAACCCTTCTGGTAACTGAGGCTCAGGGGAGCCTCTTGGTTGGTCAACATATCAATGCACCTAGCCGGTGGTACACACCCACTCTATGAAGATGAAGGTACTGGCCTTGGCCCTCTCTAGACCTTGCCTCATGCAGCTCTTCATTTGGCTGGTTTCTAATGAACACTGGAATGTTTTCTAATAAAACTGAAACTGTAAACATAAAGTTTCTTAAGTACTTTGGGTCACTTTAGTGAACTATGAACCTAAGCAGGAATCATGGAAACCCCTGAATTTGTAGCCACATTGGAGAAAGTGTGGGTCACCTTGGGAACTGGGCCTTGTGGCTGGCATGTGAAGTAGTAAAAGTCTGATGGGACAAAGTCCCTTAACCTACAGAGTCTGTGAAAACTTGGGAAAGTGCTGGACTGAATTGAAGTGTAGGCCACCCAATTGGTTTCACAGAAGCAGAGAACTGTTTGGAAGGACATAGGCCCATGGATACTAAGGTACCCAGAGTCTGTCAACAGTGGGAAGCTGTTACCACCCCCAGAGCTGGAAGGAAAAAAGGAAGGGATACATCAACCAAGAGAACTGGGACACAGGGAAAGCCAACCCAACCGGAGCTGGAACTCTGCTCAGACTGCAGAAGAGGAAGGGGAAACAATGGTGGAGATTAGAAAATGACTCGCTCTAGATGCTGTGGAGAATGGAAATTGGGCATGACATTGGAAATATCCATGGCTACCAGGTCACAGGGACAGCTCAGCTGACTGTGGACTTGGAGTGGCATCCATCTGGACTAGGTATGTAATGCTTTTCTCCAGCAGAACATGGCAGCCTAAATGTAGGAGAACAACAGGGGAGAGAAGACTGACCTAGAGTTCTGAAAAAGTGGGGACAGCACAGCCATGGCGTTTGGGATGCTAGTCAGATTTGACAAAAGTGTGGGCCTCAGAGTCTAGATCAGACAGGGGAGATGTGCAGCCAGCAGAAGTGGGTACGGATAAGGAAAGGGTATGCAGAGAGGAGCTGGAAAGCCCAGGAGGGGTTTGGTGGGAAGGACTCAAGTGGATGATCTGGAAGGAACAAGGTTGCATTCAGAGATGATCAGTCTCAGGGTGGGTGCCATTTGGGGTAACAGCAAGGTTAAGGCCGTGCTGTGGAGTGAATTGTGCCCCCCAGCCTCAATTCATATGCCAAAGCTCCAGCCCCCAGTGTGATTTTGTGTGGGCATAGGATCTTTCGGAGGTGATTACAATTAAAGGTCATAGTGTGCAGGCCTAATAGGACAGGACTACATGTAGCCTTATAAGAAGAGGAAGATCTCTCTGGCTCTCCCTCCCCCTTTCTTTGCCATTTCCCCCTTCCTTTCTCCCTATCATATGAGGATATGGTGAGAAGATGGCCATCTACAAGTCAGGAATAGAACCCTCACCTGAACCCGACCTTGCTGGCAAACTGGTCTTGGAATTCCAGCCTCCAGAACTGGGAGAAAATAAATTTCCATTTTTTTAAGCCACCTAGTGTCTGGCATTTTATTATGGCAGTGAGTGAGCAGCAGCCACTGGTGAGGGTCACTAGAAGAGAATGACTAGATACTTTTTTTATCAGCTTTGCATTGCTGTCACCAAAAGACCAAACAAGAACAATAGAGAGGAGGAAAAGGTTATTTTAGCTCATGGTTTTAGAGGTTCGGTCCCTGGTCAGCTTACTTCATAGCCATGGACCCAAGGTAAGGCAGAACATCATGGCAGAAGAAAGCACCTCAGAACATAGCCACCAGAAAGTAGAGAGTGCTCCACTCACTGGAGACAAAAATAAAAACCCCAAAGGCACACCCCAGTGACCTAGTTCCTCCAGTCACATCCTCCTTGCCCACAGGCACCATCCAGTTAATCTGTATCAGTGAATTAATCCACTGATTATTTCAAGCTCTGATAATCTAGTCATATCACCTCTGAAAATTCTTGCATTGTCTTACACATAAGCTTTTGGGGACACCTCATATGTGAACCATAACTGATATCCTTAGGAGAGGCAGGCTTCTGTTACGCTGGTAGTGTAAGTTTCAGTGCAAACTGCCAGTTAGGGGGACCTACATTTGATGTTTTGGAAGTTGCAATAGAAGGGTTGGAAGGCTGGGTCAGGGGAGGAAGTTTCCAGCTCTCCCAAAGGAAAGTTTTTTTGTGCCAGTCAACAGTTTGGGGATGTGGCTGAACCAACAGAAGGACATGATGGTACAAGTGCATACCTTGCAAACACAAATCAGAGTTTACCAATGAACTGATAAGTTCATGTTTAAGTCCATGTATTCATGTTCCATATTTTAATCTTGCTAACCCTCAGAGTAAGAAAATAAAAGATGCTAGATGATAAAAGGGGCTTCCACAATGGGTCACAAGAAAGGGTAAGAGGCATGTGAGGCGTGATGGGGTAGGCAGGCAGCAGGAATTCTCAAGTTGTTGGCCCCTGTGGATGTGAACATGTGAGCCCAACAGGAGTTAGGAGGCTGGCTCAGGTGAGCAGCCAGCAGTAGGGTTCACTGGTGAGGATAAGCCCCAGGACCCCAAGAGTGGGTCACATGAGAGAACAAGGAGGTGAAAGTCCTATCTCAGATAACAGGTGACCTGAGAGAAATTATGCTCTGTTGACTCTACCACCCACATATTCAGCTCTGTACACAACTATTTTCCATCAAAAAGCACAAAATGTTTTTCTAAAGTTTATCCGTGTTAAAAAAGATTGAGGTACATCATTGGAATTTTAATTGGAATTGCACTGAATTTGTATAGCACTTTTGGTAGTAGGCCATTTTGACAATATTAATTCTGCCTATCCAAGAACATGGGAGATCTTCCATCTTCTAAGGTTTTCTTTAATTTCTTTCTTTAGTGTTTTATAGTTCTCATTGAAGAGGTCTTTCACCTCTTTTGTTAGATTGATTCCTAAGTATCTTTTTTTTTTTTTTTTGAGGCAATTGGGAATGGGGTAGCTTTCCTAATTTCTCTTTCAGAGCATTCATCACTTATGAATAAAAATGCATTAGATTTATGTGCATTGATTTTATATCCTGCTACTTTACTGAATTCATTTATGAGTTCTAGAAGTTTTCTTCTAGAACTTCTTTCTAGTAGAATTTTGTGATTGTGGAACCAACCTAGATGCCCTTCAGCAGATGAATGGATGAAGAAACTGTGGTATATATACACAATAGAATATTACTCAGACATAAAGAAGAATAAAATTGTGGCATTTGCAGGTAAATTGATGCAGTTGGAGAATATCATGCTGAGTGAGATAAGCCAATCCCAAAAAACCAAAAGCCAAATGATCTCCCTGATAAGTGGATGATGATACATACTGCGGGAAGGGAGGGGGGCAAAAATGGGTGAAGGATGGATTACATAGAGGAAAAAGAGGGGTGGGGATGGGGGGGAAAGTAACAGAATGAGACAAACATCATTACCCTATGTACACGAATGATTAGGCAAATGGTGTGACTCTATTTTGTGTACAACCAGAGAAACAACCGTTGTACTCCATTTGTGTATAATGAATCAAAATGAATTAATTTTTAAAAAAAGACTGAGTCAGAGATAAATGCACATTGTCACTGTGATGTGATGCAGCCAAGGGGGACCCTAACCAGAGCACCCACAATGCTGTGTGGACTTCCAGTCTACAAAACCAAACTAAATAAATGTCTTTTCCTTATTAAAAAAAAAGGGGGGGGGGACTGTGCAAGGAAAGGCAATTACTAGACAGTGATGGAAACTAATGAGAAGTTGACCAAGGAAATGTTAGCGTTTCTGAAGATGGGAATTAACAAAGGGCTCCAGGTAAATCTTTTGGGGATGATATTCAGGATCTGCTCTGCAACATGCAGATGAAAAGTGCATGACATGGGGGTGAGGGGTGCACAAAAGAAATGACCCAGAGTAATGGGTGGCTACAGACAATGGTGCCAGACCCAGGAGAAGGCTGCCCAGGCACTAGGAGGTGACCAGGAGGTGTTTGTACTCCAGGGAGTGACTCTGCTGTCATTGTGTATCCTTGAGTATATCTCAAAGGAGTTATCCAGGAGCCTTCCAACCTACGAGTGAATGACAAAGACCCTGGAAGCTGGCGATGCACTGAAGAACCAGAACAAGATTAAACAGACAGGCCTGGTGATATTGGTCAGTGGTAGAGTGAGTGCTGAGCATGCTCAAGGTCCTGAGTTCAATCTTCAACACAAACACACACACAAAAGAAAAAAAAAATAGCACCAATTTCTAACTGAAATTTTCTAGTCCTTTAAAGCATAGAGATGAAATAAGACCACATTTATGTGAAGAGATATGATTGTACTAAGGGTTAAGAAAACTATAGTCCAGTTGATCCACAATGTACTCACTCTTCTCAACTGGTTCCTATTATTTGCAAAATCCTGAGTTACAGAGCCATCTTTATGATTTCTTAAACAAAATCTAAGAAGCATAAACCACAACAGAAAGAGGACAAACTGAACTACATTAAAATTTAATACCTCCACATAACAAAAGACACTGGAAACAATCAGCAATAACAAAACCAGTCACAGACTTGGAGAATACATTTGCAATGTGTATAATAGATGAAGGATGAGTATAATGGATACATAAAACTCCCTGCAAATCATTGGGGTTTTTTAATGTTTCTTTTTGTTTTGCTTTGTTTTGTTTTTGGGGTGCTAGATTTGAACCCAGGGACTTAAGCATGCCTGACAAGTTCTCTACCTCTAAGCTCCACCCCCAGCCCAAATGATTGCTTTGGAGAATGAACAATTCAAAACAATTTAAATATTCACCAGCAGGCAAGTGGCTGAATATATTGTAATTAATTAAAAGGAATAATATGAAAGTTGTGGTTCAAAATAAAGATATTAGATTTCCAAATATTCACCAGGACAAATACTGAAAACAGAATTGAGTAAAAATGTAAATTGTGCAAAACTATATGGAGTGTTATTTATGTAGAATACAGAAGTCCACCAAAATTGATTATATACACATACACGTATGAAAATATAGAAACATAGTGAAAAGATACATGGCAGTATTAGAACAGGGGTTCCTCTGCAGAGTGGGTAGGGGATAGGAAGAGGGAGTGTGAAAGGAGCTCCCGCTGTATTGTTAGACATGTGGAGCAGATGTGGCTGGAAAATAATACATGCAAAATCTGGATGACATGTGATTACATGATTCTCTGAACTTTTCTATATATTTGGAATGTTTAGAGTTGGTGGAGAGGCTCTTCCAGGCATCTGGAACAAGGTGCTAAAGTCTCCCCTTAAGGGCTGTGTCGTAAAGGCTTGGTCCCCAGCTTGGTGCTATTTTGAGGTGGTGGAACCTTTAAGAGGTGGGGCCTAGTGGGAGGTCTTTAGATCACTACAAGTGTGCCCCTGAAGGGGATTGTGAGATTCTAGTCCCTTCCTCTTTTTTCTCTCTTTCACTTCCTGCACATAACAAGAAGTTTTGCTCTACCACACTCCGACCATGATGTTCAGCCCAAAGCAATGGTGCCAACTAACCATGGACTAAAATCTCCCAAAATGTGAGTCAAAATAAACCTTTTCTCTTCATAAGTTGATTACCTCAAGTATTCGTTATAGTAAAGGAAAGCTGACTAACATACAAAGTGACCTTGAGCCCCGTTCGGTGCTACTTGCGGGTCCCTAAACATCCTATTATACCTCTCCTGTCCTTGCTACTCAAAGTAGTGTCTGCCAACAACCTCATCACCTGGCAGCTGCTTGGAAATGTAGATTCTCAGGACCTATCTTAACCTGCAGAATCACAAACTAATGAGCCCCTGTGTGCATTAAAATCTAAACATGCTACATAAAACTGTTGCTGAGACCTCCATCTCTCCTGGCACTGCCCTGTTTCCTAGATCACTACTAAATCTCTACCCAGATGTAGGGATGTAGTTCCAGTATTACCTGTTCTAAGAGTGCTGTTTATGCCATACACCAACTTTTATCAAGTGTGCGTTAATGTCATCAGCTACTAACTGGACTGTGGATTCCTTATTAGTACCATTAACCTCTGGTGGTGGTGGTGGGGGGTCAATCTGTCATAAGTCTACTACACAGGGCATAATTTCAATGAATGTTTTAAGAAAGAATGCAAATTCACATTTTTAAGATGGTGGTAAGATCATTATCCACACTAAAAAAAAAATGTTCATCCATGGAATGAAGTTTCCAGTTCCCCAGGACTTTCATTCATGGAATCAATATCTTAGCCTCTTTTGAAGTTCTAAATCTAAAATAATTTCATTTTAACATTATGGGCATTTTTTAAAAATGTGCATGCTTAAAACTTTGTAGCGGAGTGCAATTTACGTTTTGTGTCATGTCTTAGCAAATTGATGTAAAATAATCTCCATTTCAGGAACTGCTAATCTTTTGAGTCATCTTGGCCCCACTTGAAAGCCCTAATGGAAGATGTGAATCTTCTCCCAAGACAAATGATCATAATTGGTATATGATTTCAAAATTGATGTAAAATAACAACTCTGCTTTAAAGGAAATGAGAAAATAGTTTATTCAGGGCCAAATATGAGTGACCATAGCCTAGGAAAATGGATTCAAGTGACCCTGAATGACACCTTCTGCTGTGGAAGAGGTTACACAAACGTTTATAGTCACAGAATAAAGGAAAGTCATGAATCGACACATTTACCAATTACACTGGAGGGAAGGAACATCAGGTCGGTAGCTGCAGTGAGGTGGGGAAATCTCTAAGTTTCAGAAGTTATCTTCTAGCATCCTTAGCTTTAGGGTTGGTGGAGGCTGGGGGTCTGCTAAGTTCAGTGATTCATTCTGAGAAATTTATCTATTACTAATGAGAATATTATGTCAGATACAAAAGTCAAGGTCATGGGCTATTAAAGGGTCAAAGACAGCCCAAGATAATTTTGGCTCTCAACCTGCAGCATTCCATCTGTTTTAGTCAGCTTTTTTGTGTGTCCTCTGTGACCAAAGGACAAGAAAAGAACAATCTTAAGGAGGAAGAATTTACCAGGGGCTCACAGTTTCAGAGGTCTCAGTCCATAGACTGCCAGCTCCATTCCTCAGGGCCTGAGATGAGGCAGAACATCATGGCAGAAGTGTGTGGCAGAAGAAAGCCGCTGGGAATATGGCACCAGGAAGCACACAGAGAGGGAGACTCCAAAAGCATGCCTCCAGGGACCCACCTTCTCCAGCCAAACCTACCTGCCATCGGTTACCATTCAGTTAATCCTTATCAGGGGGGATTAATTCACTGATTGGGTTAAGGCTCTCATAACCCAATCGTTTCACCTTAAACCTTCTTGCATTTCTCACACATGAGCTTTTGGGGGACACCTCATCTCTAAACTAGAACATCATTTCTCCACAATCACAATGTCAGTCAGCCAAGAGCAAGAAGTCTGCAAGATGTTTAATACAGAGGCAACTTCTTCAGAGAACTTTAGTTCACATTATTCACAAACCCAAGCAAAGAGCTTCCGCCCTCAGGTCAACAAGGACACGTATGATACCCTGACCCTGCATTGTTCTAGAGTTTTCCACTGTCCAAGGGACAAGCATGTGTCATCAAACAGCCCCCCCCCACACACACACACATGCAACACATCCAATGGCAAATTTACCCCACTTGCTATGAAATCAATTCTAACATCTGTGACCATCTTAAAGACATTTTCTGTCTTTGGCTCACAAAGTGATGTCCGGCGGCCTTCCATTTGGAATTGGTGCCACAGTTTCTGCACATAGGTGTGAAAGACAGGAAGCTGCTCTAGAATCCAACCGTCTGGTCAGAGGCCATTTTGGAGCCCAATGGAGAGGGCCTGAGTGAGGCACCAGCCCTATCCTAGCTTACCTGGACCAAACGGTATTTTAACCAGAGGATTTTTTCTTTCTTTTCTTTAACTTCATAAAAAGAGCCTTAGTAGCAGTTAGAAAAGGTGTGGAAATATTCTATTTACAAGACCATACAACTACGTCACAGTTTTAAATATGATAAACAATTGTCAATCAACACGTGTCCCAGGACAAGATTACAATTTAATTGGCTTTATTTGCAATTTTAGGATTTAGCAACATTTTATTCCATAATATGGAATAAGTGTTCAAATGAGCCAAACAGAAGAGATTGGTTTTAATACACAGATAAGGATGAAGAAAATAGAAAAAAAAAAAAACAGAAAGTGGACCGGTCATTTGAAAGCTAATTTTCTTGTAAGGCAAGGGCAGGGAAACAGAATAATGGAAATACAACTGATTGGTGTTTTCGAATTACCCTTTTTTTGTGTAAATTTGTGTTTGGAAAATTTGGCTATTATCTGTCTAATCCTATTTCTCAGAAATTCAGATAGCTTAGTTTCACCTTAGTGATGTGGAACTTTGGCATGAGAGACTTCATTCCGGTTTTTAGCTTGGTCTCCTGAGTCCCACTGAAGGAGTTTTGTCAAAAACAATAACCTCTTCTAATTTTTATTTAGCACGGGTAAGAGTCCCAGGCATCAGGAGATGAGAATTAGGCTTGGTGATGTAAAGGAATTGGTCTTAAGGTTATACTTCCCCAAATTCATTTTCCTTTAAAGGAAAATAAAACCCAATATTCACTCAATGAGTGACCCAATGCCCTCGGAAGAAACAGTGGCCATCTTCCCCTTCTTGGGTGTTCAGACACTGTGTCTGTAAGTCACTTGTGGAATGCTGACAATGATCCTGGTGACGAGTAGCTGCACCATTGTTGGCAAAACTCTTCCACTTTATATTAGTCTAGTCTTCTGCCAGAAAGAAAGAGAACCAACTGAAACGTCTTCCTTTACTCTGTGCCCTTGGGTCCGCCCGACACAGCCCCTGACAAGCACCCACAGAAACCACCAACTCATGTGAGTGTGAAATAGTACAGAGCCCAGCAGCCGGGCCAGTTATTGCCTTGTTTGTGAAATGGCCCCTGGGGGCATAAGTAAGCTCTTTCTAGACACTAGGTGTTGTGGTCAGAGGTTGATTGAAAAAGACAGAATATTTTTTAAAAGGCTTAGTAATTCCAAGCAGGGCAGAGTTATAGAAGAGGCCACCACGCCTTTCTGGAAGAATCATCTCTCCTTTTGGTACTACTATCCTTAAGAATCTAGAGATAAAGAGAACTTTGGAGGGGTTATATTTTTATTTTGAATTTTAATTTAAATCATGGTACTTTGGACTGGGGATGTAGCTTAGAGGTAGAATGTTTGCCTAGCATGGTTGAGACCCTGGATTCTATATAGTCTATACCATATATATGGAGTAGTAGTAGTGGTGGTTTTAAAATTAACTAACCTCAAAAAAAGTTAAATTAACATCATCAAAACAATGGAAGTGAAAAATGAGCTTCCAATAGTGAAACTTGCTTTCATCTGTGACTGGCTAACTAAATTCACTGGTTAACTGGCAGGAGAGTCCATTTTGCCCTTGTTCCATTTTGCCAACTGTTCCTTGGTGGAACAGTTGATTTTGCCTCATTTTCTTGGTTCCTTTATTCACCATCTATCAGGCCCTTACTAAGAGCTAAATATGGAGGATATACCGTGGGACCTTCAGAGAGCTTACCGTCTCATGGAGGAACTCAGAGGAAACCCATTTTAACACAGCTAAGCTATTTGCTTCTGGAGAAGTGAAGTTAAAAAATGGTTATATAAAAATGTCATTGATGAAAAGGGAGGAAGCAAATACTACCGCTGATTGTGTATCCACAATCTCCTTATTGATCACAATGTGCTCTGCACACATTTGATTTCTAGGGGCAGCCTGGAGGAAGTGTGGACTGGGAACCAGAGGAACTGAGCTCTCATCCCAGGTTAGCTTCTACTGGACACTTGGATATAGGTTAAAGGTGTACAGCCCTTTGGCCTGTTTCCTTTCCCAGAAAATGATGTGTTTATAGTAGAAGGCTAGAAGCTCCATTTAGTTTCCTTACTTGCTGTCTCTCAGACCCACTTTCCTGCCTGAGATAGGAAGCCATTGTTAATTTCTTGTTGTCTTATCTAGCACTAATACATCAGCAAGCTCAACCCTGAATAAGCTGATTCCTTACATTTTGATTAACCACCACTGGACCTTTTAAAACCAAGAAAAAGAACATTCTTCCTTGCTCCAGGCACAAGTACAAGTGGCTATTTGCTAAGCCACATAAAGGCCTTAATTAGAGTGAATTCACACTTGGGTTTCATAGAAACAGCCTCTGTTAACAACAAAGACCTTCAAACAGTGAGGCTGAATTCCAGTGTCCACATCCCAGGAAGTAAGGGAAGAATCAATGCTGAAGGGAAAAGTGAGAGACTTGTGGAAACTGTGGGACCAGCTGGGTAACTGGAGGAAGGAGACGGGCTGCCTGAATGATTTTCTTTAAGAGTCCTATATGATTGATTGGCAAGTTCATCTGAGGCACTGAGGAACTCTCTTTCCAACTATAAAGAGAGCTGGGGTGTAGCTTAGTGGTAGAGCACTTGCCTGGCATGTGTGAGGCCCTGGGTTCCATACTCAGCACGGCAAATAAAGACAAAACAAGCATGAAGGTGTATTTGTGGAGAAACTTACCAAATCAGGACCAGCAGGGCGTCACACACTGAGAACTAATTAGGTGGGAACCTAAACTGGGTATAACGCTTGCCTCTTGGAAGTGGGAGGAGGAATAAAATGTCAAGACAGAACCTAGAGGAACAGGATGCTATTTTGACTTTGTTTTCTAATCCTTTTAAATTACTGCTGTTAGACAGCCAGGCCTATCAGTGTAAAAGCAAATAGAAAATGTACCTTTACAGAGAGGACCCAGGGACAAGGAATGATTTAAATTCTCCAGTAGTTCCTCTTGGGGTTTGGACAAGTTGTCACTCTCATTAAATGAAAATGTGAGGGAAAGTGCTCAGCAAAGATCAGAAAGGAAGCAGTTTTTCAAAGGTGGAATAAAGTCAAAAGCAAGCTCTTAGTCACAGGCCTAATCTCATGCTACCTAGTCACCAGCTTGAGGTTCCCCCTCTGGAGACACTCTGAGGCACCTCTGAAGACAATAATTCCCATCAGAGCCACTTTAAGAACAACAAAAGAAATTCTTTCATCTTATTTTATAATCATAAGTCATTGTAAACCCCAAATGACATTTCTCAGTTTAATCACTAAACCGGGTTTCCGCTGAATGTCAGTCACTTTCCTTAAGACCAAGACTATCAAAAAATTTTCAGAATTGAGAATATTCCAAAGGACATGCTGCCGCCTCCAGATGACACTCCAGGAAAAGAGGGCCAAGAATGTTTCACATCAATGGCACCTTTTTTTTTTCTTTTTCTTTTTTTTTTTTTTTTTTTTTTGTGGTGCTGGGGATTGAACCCAGGGCCTTGTGCTTACATGGCAAGCACTCTACCAACTGAGCTATATCCCCAGTCCAATGGCACCTTTTTCATCAGTCCGTTGTCCCCTGTTGAAGAGGAGAGAAATCTGTATGTACAAATCCAGTCCTACTTATTCAAAAATATCCATTGCTATATGGAAAAGGCACGAAAATCATCTTAAAATGAACTAGGTCAGGAACAAGACAAAAACATAAAATAGATTTGCATTGCATAGCATTTTAGGTTCTGCTTTGTGGGACTTTTTTCCTATGGAAAAAAATAGAACCTAGAAGCTAGAACCCTAGAACCTTCGGGGCTACCCCAGACCCAGATGGTGAATCCCTGAGATGCCTCAAATAAAGCAAGGAACACATGAAAGGTGAGGGATGAAAGTGGTTCACCTAAGCTTCTAGTAAATTCTATATTCAACAGTGGAAGTTTTCAGAACATCTCCCACAATTGAGACAGAGAGGAAGTTACAGAATTTTATACTTCAGAGCCTCTGCAGTAGGAGAATATGTCTGAACCTGACTCCAAAAAGGAGGGCAGGAAATGTTATAAGAAGTTCTCACAGTCCAGGGTTCTTATTCCTTGAATGAAAGTTAACACTGAGGCTTCTGGAGAGTATAGGGGCTGCGCGATGCCTCCAGGAAGAGCATGGCAGGGACAGGACTGGACTGGCCTGAGGGCTGGAAGGGAAGATTTTCCTGGAGGGAGGGGAGCAATTTGGGATTTCCCAAGTCACTGGTTTTGGGGCAGAGAAGAAGGAGGACAAGTTCCAGAAGCAAAGACATGGGTCAAGGAAGCCTACTGGACTCAACTCTCCACTGTGATGACAGGGAGAAAGAGGGGCAGTAGCCAGCCAGCTCACCAGAGATGAACCCTGTCCAACCTGGACATTCACCCAGTTGAATCGGAAAGACCCCATGGGAATTCCCTGTTTTGGCCCAGCTCTTTGCAGCCTACTGTAGTGGTTGAGAATTCTAAGTGTTGGTGTGAGCAGATCTGAGTTTCTGTTTTGATGCTGATGTTGTGTGATCTTGGGCAAGTTACTTAACATCTTCAAAGCTTCTTGTCCTCATCTCTAAAACGGAGCAAGGCATTTCCTTTGTAGCCTTGCCAGGTACTTTAAGTGAGGCAGTCTCTACCGAAAAGTGATCAGGAGTTCAAGAAACGGTACCTAAGTGGATTATTAAGATTATTAGTGCCCCGCACAGTGGCACACACCTGTAATCCCAGCTACTTGGAAGGCTAACATAGGAAGATCACAAGTTCAAGGTCAGCCTCTGCAACTCAGTGAGACTGTGTCTCAAAATAAAAAAGGGCTGGGGATGTAACTCAGTGGTAAAAAGTCCCTGAGTTCAATTCAAAAACAAACAAGAAAATTGTAATAATTTTGATTGGCAAATCTGGTCAATGATTCCTAAATTACAGTCTGAGAGGAGCAGACTGTGTATTTGTATGTACTATGTATTTCAGATATTTCAGAAAACCAGAAGAAAGGATTTTAAATGTTTTCACCATAAAGAATTGATACATGTTTGAGGAGGCACCTATGTTTAATCTGATTTAAGCATTACACAATATATACATATATTGCAATATCCCATGACACCTCATAAATATGTAAAATTTTTGTGTTTTCATGTATCAGCTAAAATGCATTTAATTAAAATATGGGAGGAGTGAACAAGTTTTAAAAAAAGATCATTGGGAATGGGTCATGTTTCTGGTTGTGTCACAGATGTAGAGTGACATGATGTGTTTGCAATAAAATGGAACAAGTAGAGTGAGGTGGAGCCACTCATCTCTGTCTTCCTAGTGGACAAAAAAGGGGCAGGGAATGGGGCTGCTCCACGTGGGACTTCTGTTGGGTGGACATTGCCCAGGGTGTGGAAGTCCTCCACCCTTGGTGCCATTTGCCATTTAGCCTAGTGGACAACATGGAAGGCCAGCTTTCCTGCTTCAAGGGATTCAGAGATCAGAGCCAGCAAACATATGCTACCAGGAAGTCTGACCACAGGCAGCGAACTCAAGCTCTGTGTCCATCTGACCGTACTGTAGAATTATTTAGCAGAGCTAATGGAATGAAAGGTCCTCTGGGTATTCCAACCTCTTCTCTCTATTTGATTGATATTAGAATCTGACCCCAAGTTTGTGGTGATGAAGAATCAGATAAGCTTCAATATACATAGTTGGAATGGTTGGGGTCAAAATGACCACTTCAATAACACTATTTGTATATGGGTTGAGCATCTCTAATCTGAAAATGCAAAATCCAAAATGTGTCAAAATCCAAAATATTTTAAGCACCAACATGACATCACAAGTAGAAGAATCTACACCATTGAATTCTGCTTTGTGCACTAAATTTTGAAAAATGTTGGATAAAATTGCCTTTAGACTATGTGTATAAAATTGCCTTTAGACTATGTGTATAAATGTATATAACACATAAATGAATGTCATGTTTTGCTTTGGGTCCCATCCCCCAAGATATCCCATTACATTTATGCAAATATTCCAAATTTAAAAAATACCTAAATCCCAAATGCTTCCCATCCCAAGCAGTCTGAATAAGGAACAGTAACGTGTAACTTGCTATATTTGCAAGTCATCTTTGTTTACATTATCTCATTTGTCCTCACCCAAACCTGTGTGATGGGTGGTAAGGAGAGTGTGGTGATTTTTTCCATTTTAAAGATGAGGAAAGGAAGGTTTGCAGAAGTAACGTGCCTTGTTCAAGGTTGCACAGTCAGTAGGTTGTAAGTCTGGGCAAAAATTCCAGGAGGTCTGACTATATATGCTGTCCTTTCCCCCTTAGATCTGCTCAGAGTTCCTTTGGACTTGCAACTTTCATCCCAGTGGGTTTAAACTTTGATCCTTAGAAGCAGACCCTGAAATGGGATTTTGTGCACAAGGAATCAGGCAATGAAGTTGGGGTTGTACCACACTCACCTGTTCCAAGATAAGGGAGAACTAAACTCTCAGGCACTTCCAACTCTTGGAAAATCAGCTCCAATAATCCAAGAGCAATACTTTGAACAAAAGTCTTAAATTGAGAACTGAGGAAAGAAAAGGCCCCTTTGAAGCTGGCCTCCTTCCCCCAATCCCCAAATCACCAAACAAAAATATTTACAAGCTCCTCATGGGAATCTGGGCAAAGCACTGACTTCATCCTCTACTTTAGCCAGGAGGGTTTTAAAGCTTTCGCATCCCAATTACATAATGTCGAGCTGCATTAACAGCTCCCTCACACTTGGGCTAAGTGAGAGATGGAGTCAAAGCAACTAGGAGGCATTGGTATTTTTGAGGGTAGTAATTCCTTCTAATTTATTTGCTGAGTTAAACTGAAAAGTAGAGGATTTGTTTCTGACAGTTTCTAGCTAAAGTCTCATCTGTTTTCTGTTTTAGACTAGGGGCGCCAGATGAACGACATCTATCTAGAATTCACACATTGTTTCTAATAAGAATAACTAAAATGGACATCATTCTTTCTCCTGGTAGCTGCACATTGATTTCTCTAAGGGAAATTCTGCTACTCCACTTTCAATCATCATGGTTCAAATTAGACTAAGGCCACCTTTGTACCATGTGACCCAGGGCTGGCCAATCAGTGCATTAGAACCTGGGAGACTTAGTAATAATGGGTTTAAAACTAGCAGTGACCCACCAGTGACAATTAGAGCCAAACAGATTAAAAAGTGTGTTCTGGTTGGAACTTTTAGAAAAGAAGCATCCTCTTTCTTCAGGAGTTGCTAACAGTGAGCAGGGAAAACATCATATACAGCCTGGCAGGGAAGGTGACATGGTCAGGATTCAGCCATGTCTGAAGCGTGAAAATCTTGACCTTTTGGTTACTGAATCTCTTTTTCACATAAGCCAAATTATCTTGTGTTTCCTATTGTGTACCTGTAAAAAAATAATACTGAAGCACTCACAGTGTAGATAGTTTCCTTCAGATTTCTTGCTAGTTAAGCAAGTATGAGAACCTAATAAGTTATGTAAAGTAAGTTCCTGTTTAGACACTGATACGTGGAGTATTCCCTTTTGTTTTAGACTTAATAACCAGCAGTGTGCCATCTCACTTTTGTCACGTCTGTCCTCATAGAATGTGGGCATTATTCTAATTTTATAAGAATATAAGCCTTTTTTCTGTGCAGCTCAGATGAGGCTTTATCCAGTCCCATGTTCTTTTTCTATCAGCAGCCGAAGACAATTTTTTAGACTGACGACTCACAAGGTATCATTTTCAAAAGGTGAGATATACTTATTGCACAATCCACCAAACCTCCTTGTTCTGGAAAAATCCAGTCCCAGAATATGAGAACTGGCTCCAAGTTGCTATTAGGTCAAAGAAAAAGGCACACAGATCCATGATTGTACAGTGTGCAATTTATTGGGGACTTACTGACAGAAGTATGATCCTGAGGGGCAACAAGATTAGTGAATCCTTGTAATTTGGGTCAGAAGAAGGGGGTTTATAAAGCAGTCAAAGTAAAAGAGATTCAATCTGAGCCAAGCTGATGTCACAGATGTGAGGCACATTCCTGGTGCTAATGGTGCCAGAATCTGGTGGAAAACGTCCTCATACCACTCTAATGATTTGTTTTGTTTTGTTTTGTTTTGTTTTGTTTTGTTTGTGGGGCTGGGGATCAAACCCAGGGCCTTGCAAATACTAGGAAAGTGCTCTACTACTGAGTTAAACCCCCAGTCCTTAGTTTTGTTTATTTATTGTATGCTAGGAAACTGTGTGGGGAAAACAACCAGAGTTACTCAAGGGCTATTAAGATGGTAGCACTCATTCAATCTGAATTCCCAAACTCCTCCTTGATAATTTACCCAAGAGGAATGAAATTACATTTCTCTACAAAGAACTCTATATGAAAGGTTCATAGTAGCTTTGTTCATATTGGCCTCAACCTGGAAATCATCAGAATATCCATTAATAGCAGAATGAATCACAACTTGTGGCATTCTCATACCCTTGAACGCTGTTCAGCAACACAAAGGGATAAAACACTGATAGAGAAACGAGGTGGGTAAATCTTACAAGCTCTATGATGAGTGAAAGGAGCCAGACAGAGGAGAGCATGTGCTGCCTAGTTCTGCTTAGTGCAACTTCTAGAACAGGAAAAACCAATCTGTACTGAGGGAAGCAGACCAGTAGTTGTCTGGGTTAGCAGAGGGGATTGGAAGATGGTCTGCAAAGAGCACAACAGAGCATTTCGGGTGTTAGTGAAATGTTTTGTTCTTGACTGGGGTGATGGTTTCAAAGGTCAACATCAAGGTGCATATTTAAATGTGTGTATGTATTACACCACAACAAAGTTGGATGTTCTTTTTTTCTAAGTGTGGTGTTTCCCTAGAGTTTTCTGAATGTCCTTTTAAAACTCACACTGCTCATAGGAATAATCAACTCAGAAGGAGGAAAGATTTATTTTGACTCATATTTTCAGACCATGGTCGCTTGACCCTTTTACCTTTGAGCCTGTGATGAAGCAGCACATCATGGAAGAGAACGCATGGGAGAGGAGGATGCTCACTTCCTGGTGGCCAGGAAGCAGAGAGAAAGAAGGGAGGGGCTGGGTCCCAATAACCTCTTCAAGGGCATGCCCTAAAGGACCTCACTTCTTTCCACTAGGCTCCACCTCTTAAAGGTTCCACCACCTCCCAATGGTGCTATAGGATGGGAACTAAACCTTTAACAAGGGCCTTGGAAAGACATTTCGTGTCTAAATTATAACAATGTCATAAGTAGATCATACTGTGGAAATGCCATAGGTCAGCTGGCCCACTGATCCCTGCACTTTCCCAAACACCAGCCACCAATACCACCTTTGCATCTTCATCCCTGCTGTTCCTCCGACATGGTTTACATTTCCCTCTTCTCCCCCTGGGAAAAATCCCATACATCATTCTGTTCTTCCTTCTTTTATTCATTCAGCAAATGTTCATTGAGTGTCGGGGCCTGTGACAGGCAGTGGAGCTACAGAGAAATATAAATCAGGTGGTCTGTTCTTAAGGGACATATTCAGAAAAAGGAGTTTTACTTGAATGTTGTTAGATTTATGTTTCCAGCATTTTCTGGCTGATAAAAAGACTCTGTTGAAGACCACTGACCTAGAGGCTACAGCCTGCTCTGTTTCATTACCAAAAAGCGGCAAGTTATTCCATACCGGTGTGTGTTTTCAAACCTCCCCAAAGACCCTATGTTAACTTTAAAGAAATGGAGTCACTGAGGAGGTTAACAAGACAGGAGAAAAAGCTCTAAGAAGCTAATGGAAAATTCGATTTAAATGCATTTCTAAATTGACAATGAAACTGATAGAATATGAAAATTCAAACCCAAACTGGAGAGGACATAAAGTAACAAGTGTCATTTCTGTCAAGTGGGGCTTGAAGTTCCCTAGCCTGCTGGCCTCTTAGACCAGAACCTGGGCCAAAGCTAATTGTTTTACTGTCCTTGGTACATTTAATATTTTGAAGTATCTTTTTTTCATCTGTTACTATATTGTTTTTATTAAAATTTATTTTTCAATTACTCATATTTATCTGCTCCCCCCTCAACTTTGTTTTCCCAACCATTAAATTTTTACTTGATTAAAAATGTCACCACTGAGACGGAATGTATGCAAAGTGAAATTACTTGTTTAGAGCTTAAAATGATATATTAGTCCTTGAAAGAGTGTTAAGTCAGTTTAATTTTGAGCTTATAGAAAATATTGCAGAGTTCCCATACACCTCACACCCAGTTTTTCTTATTATTAACATCTCACATTAGTCTGGCACATTCGTTACAGTTAATGAACCAATTTTGATACATTTTTAATTGAGGGCCCTCCTTTACTCAGATTTCCTTCACCTAATGCCCTTTTTCTGCTTCAGGATCCTTCATTGTATTTAGCCATCTGCTTTCATTAGGCTCCTCATTGCCATGACAGCTTCTCAGTTTTGATGGCCTGGATAGTTTCGAGCATTGCTCAGGAATTTCATAGAAGGTCTGTTAGTTTGGATTTCCTGGGTGTTTTCCTCATGGTCAGACTGGGATATGGGGGATAAAGATCTGAGTGCCATGTTCATTGTGTCACATCGGGTGTATGTATGTATTATCAACATGGCATCACTATTGGTGTTGACCTTGATCACATGCCTGAGGTAGTATTTATCAGGCAGTGTTATTTCCTCTTCTTCCTCCTCCTCCCCCTCCTTCCCCTCCTCCCCCTCCCCCTCCTCCTCCTCCTCCTCTTCCTCCTCCTCCCTTCCCACACTGTACCCTTTAGAAGGAAGTCACTATATGCAGCCTGCTGTAAAGCAGTAGGGAGTTATGCTCCACCTCCTTGGGGGCAGAATATCTGCCTAAGTTATTTGGAATGTTGTTGAGTGGAAGATTTGTCTTGTCACTTATTTATTTTTCAGTCATTTATTGTTGGTCAGTATGGACAGTTATTTTACATTTGGGGTTAGTCTCCAAAAGTACTTTATTTCTCAGGTTGTCCCAGCTTTGGACTTCAGTAGCTCTTTCAACTGGCTCCTGTGTCCCTTCACCTTTCTCTGAGTGGTGAATGCTGTGGTAATGGCAGACATTCAGCACTTCCTTACTTTCTAACAGTACACGATGCCCCATCATTGAATGTTGTGTATTTCCTACTCCGGTCCTAGCATCAGCAATCCTCCAGGGGTCCCTGGTTCTTCTAAATTGTAGCCTAGTATTAGACACCAAAATTTGGATGCTGGGGGTGCTCATTACCACCACCATGTTAAATCACCTTGTAAAGACAAAAAGTGTTTTCCTCAAAGTTCAAAAATCAAAAATTAAGTTTCACTTTTGAAAAATTCAGTTAACTAAGAAAAAATGTCTTAGTGACTTTGTCCATATATTTATATAGTTTTTGCTAAAGGCTTGATTAATTCAAAGCCCTCTGAGATGGCCCAAACTTTAGACTGAAAATAATATGCATATACAGTCAACATGAGGTCTTTTATAAGTATTAAAAGGTGCTGTGTCAATGCCTGGAGGAAACACATGAAGTTCATCTATAAGTCCTGGTTTGCATGTTGTATTTCTCAGGATGTTCTTAAGAAAAGTAAAGACTACAGTTATGATTAAGCTGTGAGGTGTCCTCCCAAGGCTCATGCAAGAATTTTCAGAAGAGACATGATTATATTATGAGGGGTGTGACTAATTAGTGGATTAATCATTGATATGGATTAACTGAGTGGTAACTGTAGGCAGGTAGGATGTGGATGGAGGAAGTAGGTCACTGTGAGTATGCCTTTGGGGTTCTCTCTCTGCTTCCTGGTGTGACATCCTGAGCTGGTTTCCTCTGCCATCTCCTTCTGCCACGATGTTCTACATCACCTCAAGTCCAGAGCTATGGCGTCACCCAACCATGGACTGAACCTCAGAAACCATGAGCCAAAATAAAGTTTTCCTCCTTAAATTGTTTTTCTCAGGTCTTTTGGTCACAGCATCAGAAAGCTGACTGAGATAGCTATGTCTGATTTTTAGCAAAGAAAAACCAACATCAAATTCTAGATCATTTCATTAGATCAGCTGTCTTTTATCTCAATCAAAGACTTCAAAATTAAATGTGACCAAGCTTTTGAAAATAACTGGGTTCTACCAATTACTTTGCAATGGAGTAGCATTTGGCAGGAAGGTCCTATTTATTTTTGCATGACCTTCTGATCAGGAAGAATGGATCTGGCTGGTACTAGATGAGTAGGTAGTTTTTCTTGAAATATTACCTGTAGCTTTCCATAGGATACTTTATGTGACATTTTTATTACTTCTGCCACTGATCAAAAGTAGCCTTTTCATTTTCATTTATGACAGGTTTTGTAAATGTCAAACTCCTTGTTAAAGAGTCAGAGTTGACATTCCAAAAGTCAAAGGGTGGTATAAATAATGTTCAAGTATTATATACACAAGTAGAGTTGGGAATCATTTCATATCACTTTCTCTCACCCTCCAAAAATCAAGGTCACCCACTTTTCAAATAATAATTTGAAAGGAAGAAAGCAAGCTGCTATAAGAAAAAGACACATGATATTCATTATGTGGTCTATCCATCTGTAATTCAAATATAAAGAATATGAATAAACAAGTAAAACCAATATGATATTTGTTTAGTATGACTGGTAGTGTACATTCAAAGTTAATTAACTCTAACACCAAATCCTTGGAATGAACTTTTCCAGAATTGTGGAGAAATTAAAATTGAGTTTCATCAATTTCAGAGGTAAGCCAAAAACCCTTTTTATTCTCCCATAATCTTCAAGGAAATAAAATTGTTCAAGCATTTATGTGATTAGGTTGTATATTTCAGCTCTTGTCTTTATTTTCTCAATTTTTAGGAAATTATAAATTGGTAGGTTTTCAAAGGAAGAGAGAATGACTCAGCCTCTTATGCAGATCAGTGTATTCAAGATGCTAACTTAAATTCAGGGTCACACACTCAGATGCTTTGCGGGGGGCAAATGGCATGCCCGGGGATGTGACTGCTTTCCATTGAAGTGTGGCCTACAAATGCAGGGCATCAGAAGTGCCAGGGCTTCAGAGGAAAAGAGAGAAGAATCTCTAAAGGAGAAATGTTCCTGATGGAATATGGAATAGGTGGCTTATGAACAACTGGTAAGCCAGACAAAGGAGAGAAAGGACAGAAAGAGACCAAAATGATGTATGAGCTCACTACACAGCCCATAAATTACTTTGTAACTTTCCAGTCCCCTATAAGTTTTCTGGTATGTAAAAAGGCAGAAACAAGATCTCAATGGGAGACAATCTCACCAAGCTGCAGGCTAGCCTTTGATTGGACCGACTTTCTGGCTCATTCACCTGATTGACAGAGATGTTGAGGTAAGTTGAAACCTAAGGAACACTAGACCCCCTAAAGGGGAAACATGACCTCATTCCTGATTTCCCAAACCCCAGGGAAGTCCTGACTCTTTGGATCATACATACTCCACTTAACTGTGTGCCTGAATAAAAACCCAAATTTAAGCCTGGTGGTGCTTCTGGCCTTCAAGATCACTCTCATTCTTCTCTGAAGAGTGTGTATCTTTACCTTTTGCTTTCTAAGAAAGCTCCTCTCTTTACTAAAACCTGAACTAGCTTCAAATTCCTTTTTATTTTTTTTTCTTTCTATGTGGTCAAGAGCCTGGAAGTTCTGAGTAGAGATCTCCTCTGCATCTGGAGGGACCTCCTCAAACCCCCTATGATAACAAAAGAAACCCCAAACACATTTTTTAAAACTGTTCACTCTTAAATTTTGAATGGTAGGTAATTGTTATTCTGGAAATATTGGTTACGATTTATGAGCTGCATTTGGCCTATAAGCCACCATCTGCAAGCCAATAACTGCCCATATTGGGGGCAATAACTCCCTTCATACTGGGAGTTAATCCATTAATCACTAATCACAACAGGTTATAATAAGAAATATGATTTTCAAGTTCATTCAAATTCTCACATTGGCTGATTTGAACATTCTGTTTGAGAATTTGAACAAATATGAAAAGCTTGCTTAGTGACTTAAGAATCAAAGTAAACAGAGTTGTATGATCTTAATAGATAGTATCCTCAAGCAGTAATAACTGAGCATACTCATTTATTCAACAAATATGTATTGAGGGTATGGCATGTGCCAAGTACTGTTTTAGCTACCAGATATGCAGCTGTGAACAGGTACCTATCCTGAAAGGTACTTACATTCCAGAGGTGGGAGGTAGTAAGTCAATAAGTAAACAAGAAAAATGGCAACCACCAGGCAGAAAATTACAAAAGGGTAATTTGATAATATGTATCTGATAGGCTTTCCGAAACTAGCCAGTGGACCTGGAGGCTTCTGGAGTGTCAAATTCTTCCTGTTTACTCCTTTTGTTCTAGGCTCCATTATGAGGTCACTTGTGGTTTTAATAAATAGAAATCCAGTTTATTTTAAGAGAGTTACATTTTAATCTTTTTGACTAGATTTGGGGGAAATGTGGATCTAAGAGGAACTTAGGGAAACCTCTAATCTAATAAGCAACTTAATTACAATGCCTGGTCAGGGCTGCACTGCTGATTTCAAACATTGTATGTATGTTGATTCCTTTCAACTTCAATTTTAGATGTTATCATTTTCCAATATGTTTCCAAATTCTGGGAATGTAACATTAGAGGATTTTTATCACCTTTTAGGAACAAGGACTAATAACTTCAAAATGAAGTTCCTTCTTTGGAGCCAGGGCTTCTCCCACCTAAAAATGCCATTAACAAATTTTTTTTTTTTTTTTTTCTCAAGGGCAGGCAAAACTTATTTTATATTTTGCCTTTTGTGAAGTTGTTTATTTGTATTGTGTATACTTAAGGTGTACAAGGATGTTTTAATATACATATAAACAGTGAAATTATTGTCTTTCCTTTTTTTTTTTTTATCTTTTAAAACACTTCCCTGTGGTTTTGTAATCTGCCTCTGCATATTGAAATGGAGAGACCCTGGAATGTCAAGTCAGAAGATCTGAATTCAAAACCAGTTGTTTGCTGCCAGGGGCACCATGGCACACACTTGTAATCCCAGCCACTCTGGACACTGAGGCAGGAGGATAGAAACTTCAAAGCCAGTCTCAGGAATTTAACGAGGCCTAAGCAACTTAGCAAGATCATGTGTCAAAATCAAAAAATAAAAAAGACTGGGGATGCAGCTCAGTGGTTGAGCACCCTGGGTTCAATCCTGGAAAGAAGAAAGAAAGAGAGAAAGAGAGAAAGAAAGAAAGAAAGAAAGAAAGAAAGAAAGAAAGAAAGAAAGAAA
>JAJEJO010000764.1:180315-194252 GCA_020662805.1 Glaucomys volans | reverse complement strand
GAATCAGTTGTTAGGCTCTGCTGTGAGCTAGCTCTATGATCTGATAGGCATCTAACCTCACTAATTCCTCTTGAAGGGCCTGGAATGTGAGAATTTAAAAGCCAACATTGAAAAAGTTGCCTAGGATTGTTATTATTCTAATTAGAATGACCATTACTAAGCCAATGGCTGTGAAACTGATCAAGTATGTTCTATATATGTATGTATGTATGCATGAGGAATATGCCACAATAAAACTAACCACTCTGTACAATTCATATGCACCACAAACAAAAAAAAATTTTAAACCCTCAATGGCTTGTTTTCTGATGAACTATAAGAAAATAAATGAGTCCTAGTGACCATGGGGAAAAGAGGTGGAGTCAAACAGCAGACCCTTTTTGGAAAAGTTAGCACTGAAAGGGAAATAAATAAAAATACAAATAATGTTATATATAAATTCAGAAAGAGAAATTCAGATTGTATGTAACAGTTGTAGATAGTAATAAATTGCTAACATTCATTGAGCACTTACTCCCTTGCAGAGATGGGGGTCAGCACTTTGCATGAACTAGCTCTTTAAATGGGGAGGTTAAGCTAATTAACAATGAGAGTTGGAAAAAAATCATCACCACATATACACTGCGCACTCCCTCGCTAAAGTTCTTTAAATATGTGCAGGTTTTGAGACCCATTTCTCAGAGATCTGGAGTCTTCTGCAACACTTTAGGTTCCTTCCGCCTATTGTCATCTAATCTCCCCTTTCCAGTCACTCTGGAAAGTTCAAACACCTCGGTCCCCGCAAGCCTGGCCCCCTGGCAACCTTCAAAAACAGTCTTCCATGTGCAAGAGTTTCATGCAGTAAACACACGTTGCCTGTAACATTGAACTGAGGGTCAAAAATTATATACCATGTAGCTAAATTATACAGCATGTAGCTAAGTGAGTAACAAAAATACAAAAGAACACAGTATATGTAGTTTACAATGTGTCATTTTTGACAGCAAAAGCATTTCTTTCACTTTTATTTATTTGTCCCAAATAAGACTAGAAATGGATTGCTCAATTTAAGACTTCCATTAATAAACTTCTCAGAATATGAAATGTCTCCAGCATGTGGGGAAGCTAGGGTGAAAGGTGCCGCGTAATTCTCATTGGTGTCGGGCCCTGGGTGCAGGAGGAAATATGCTAATACAGACGTTTGCCGCAAGGCTGGTGTTATTTATATAGCTCTGGCTGGGCAAGGTTGGCGCTGGAGCAGGGGAGAGGAGGGAGAGGTTGGTCTCCTGTGAGAGTATAGACGTGTGCGCCTGTGCACAGGGCATTCGAAATATAAATTCAAGATCCTGGGGAGGGGGTGGGGAATGTCATCGCCATTCACATTTAAAATGTGTATATATAACTTGCGTTAGCGATATGTCCTTTAGCATTGTGCTTGTATAGCATTCGTTTTGGGGTAGAGGGAGAAATGGCGATTTGGGACTAGGTGCTGCGGTCCGTAGCGGGTGACCGACGTTGCGGGGTGCTGGCAACCTGGAATTGGCAAATGCTCCTCCTTGCCGCTGCTCCGTGGACATAAAAGTGAACCTTATTTGAGCCTAGATAACACGCAGAGGGTGGTTTTGAAGGCCGGCGACCCTCAGGCTCGGGCCCCCGGAGTAGGGTACCGGCGGCTGGGCAGCTAGGCACCTCTGGAGCAAACAGAGGTCACCGAGATTCCGCGCGCGTGGGGTGGGTGGTGGACTCGTGAGGCTGCGGAGCCGAGCCTCTAAGAGCCCTCTGTCTTCACGCTCTCAGCCCGCACCCATTCGGCTGCGACCCCTGGCCGGCCGGCGTCCCCTGATCTGCACCCCTCCTCCTTCCCTTGCCCCTCCCAGCGCGGAGGAAAGACAGACAGGGGATCCTGCTGCCGGGCCGGCCCGGAGTGTCCGGTTTCCCCCACCCCCCTCCCGTTGATCCCGGGCGGCTACTGCGGCGCGTCCCGACTGGAGGGGGCGCTCGCGCGCAGGAGCCGGGCGCAGCAGGTGCCGCGGTTACCTCCACCTCGGCGGGGGGAGAGGGGGCGGGCCGGGGCGCCGGGGAGGAGGAGAAGGGAGGCCGGCTCCGGGAGCCGGGGAGCGCGGCTGGCTCCGCAGGCTGGGTCCGGAGCTTGCGGCTTCCGGGAGGCGCCCGAAGTCTGATAAATACATCCCGTACCCGGGATCAGCGACTGCCTCCCGCAACGCTCCCGCAGAGCCCCGAGCCGCCGACAAGGGCGCGGGTCGGGCGCGGCACCGGCTCCTCCTCCTCGCGCGGCCGGCTTGTAGCAGCAGAGAGCGGCGGGCTCGGCCGCAGCACTGAACCGATGAGCGGCGGCGGCTGAGGGCCGGGCCGGCCTCTGTCTGCCTCTACCAGTTTCTGCCAGGCGCCCAAGCGGGGCCGCAGCGCCCGGGGCGCAGGGTCCGGCGGGTGACATGGGGGCGACCTGACGCACCCGGGGCCGCGGAGCGCCCTCTCTAGAGCCGCGGGCCCTGCTCGGCAGCGGCGGCTGCGGGCGCCCGGCCCGGCGCGCTCTGCCCGGGGCGCCCGCGGAGCTCCGCCGCGCTCTATGCGCCTCTGCGGGCGCCGCGGGCCCGGGCCATGGCGATAGACCGGCGGCGTGAGGCGGCAGGCGGCGGGTCTGGGCGGCAGCCGCCTCCATCGGAGGAGAACGGCTCCCTGCCGCCCGGGGACGCGGCGGCCTCGGCGCCCCTCGGGGGACGTGCGGGCCCAGGCGGCGGCGCGGAGATCCAGCCGCTGCCCCCGCTGCATCCCGGCGGCAGCGGCCCGCACTCGAGCTGCTGCTCGGCGACCGCTGCCCCGAGCCTCCTGTTGCTGGACTATGATGGGTCGGTGCTGCCCTTCCTCGGGGGTCTGGGTGGGAGCTACCAGAAGACCCTCGTGCTGCTCACCTGGATTCCAGCACTGTTCATCGGCTTCAGCCAGTTCTCGGACTCCTTCCTCCTGGACCAGCCTAACTTCTGGTGCCGCGGGGCCGGCAAAGGCGCCGAGCTGGCGGGGGCCACAGTCACCGGCCGATGGGGCGACATGGGCAATTGGACCAGTCCCCCGACCACCCCCTTCTCCACGGCCGCCTGGGGGGCCGCGAGCAACCGAAGCAACAACAGCGGCACGGACGGGGGCGACACGCCACCTCTTCCGTCCCCTCCGGACAAGGGGGATAACGCCTCCAACTGCGATTGCCACGCGTGGGACTATGGCATCCGCACCGGCCTCGTACAGAATGTGGTCAGCAAGGTAAGGGCCGCGGCCGCCCTGTCCCTACGTCCTTCTCAGGAGCTCTTCTCCCCCTGGGTCGCCTCCAGCCTACCCTCTATCACTCTCCCTGCAGAACAAGGTTCAAGCCAAAGCTAAAGGGAGACCTGAAGTTCTCGAAGTGGTGCTGGTCTATGCGTACATGGATTCTTATTGACTTAATTCTTTGAGATCCACCAAAGGAGATATTTAGTGGATGCGAGGCTAGGGCTTTTTGCCCCCTCTGCGATAGCGTTGCGTCCCGCCTCCAGGAGGGCACCTCAGCCTTTGCTAATTTATGCCTAAACCCTTGTCCCAGTGCTCCTATGGAAAAAGATCCCCTCTCTCCAAAACCCCTCAACTACCCCAGTGCCCCTTGCTAGGTGTCACCGTCACTCAGGCAAACGTTGCCCACCCCCAGGGTGAGGCTGCTGACCTGTCACCAGGCGGCCCTGGAAGACTTGTCTCTTTCAAGGTCGCTGTTTGGAGCCAGGATCCTGGCTCTTCTTTTCACCGGCTAGTTGTCCCTGTGTTTCCCACAAAGAAACATCTGTCCATGAAAATAGTGTCCTATTCTCAGAGGTTCCTCTTTCTATAAGACCTCAGCCATCCCACACTTGGTTTGGACAAAGTCTAAAGGCAACTAAAGAGCTGAAGTTACAGCCAAAGAAGCAAAAAGCTTTTGAAAATTCTTCCCCCTCCTACCTTGCTGTCCCCACCACAGTTTAGCCCTCTCCAAAGATCTTGGATTTTTGACTTTGCCACACCAGTGTTCTCTCAAATGTTTTCTCAGGACTTTAGTAAACATCAGTAGAGTATAGGAAGGATGCTGGGAATATTCTGGGGCCACCACTGTTCTTGAACAGCAGTTAGATTGGTTTGAGGCATTGAGTCCTGGCAGGATCACTTTGCCCTCTGAGTCTTAGTGGTTCCCCTTGCAGAGGTATTGCATGCAGCAAGAGTGTTTTGTGAGAGAGGTGCATGGACCTCAAAATGGAGAGTGGGCAGTGTTAGACTTTCCTTACCCTAGACATCTATAATTCTTCAATTTTCTTAATGTGTAAGAGACATCATACATCAACCTGTCAAGCAATTTGTGAAGCAGTTTGTGTTTTTTGCCCCTTAAATATAGTAGTAATGTGGACTCTTTCTGCTCCCGCCCTCTGGGCAGTTCTGGTTAGTTTTAGTTGCTTAGTCTAAATGTGAGAATGGAATTTGACAGTTTATGATTGTCAAATGTGCCTCCTGGCAAATGTATGTTAGTAAGCAGTTGTAGCTCATGGATGTGTAAGATGAAACTCTTACATCATCATAACCTTTGTTTCAGTCTTGCACTAACCTAGCCAGAAATGCTCTCTCCTGTGGGAACTGTCTGGGTTAGTTGTCCCAACTGCTCTGCAAGGTAATTAGGAAGATCTTTCCAGGTTGGTTCACCTCGATCCCCTCATTCCCCGCCTCAAGTCTCTCCTTTCCAAAGGTGTTTTTGTGACTTATTCTCTTTCATGGAGAGCAATATTTTCTTTTCTTTTTCTTTAAGTCATCCTGTGTGCCTGTCAGAATAAGGATTTGACAACATTTTCAAATATTTGAAGGTTTTTTTCTGGAGCAGAGGAAGAAGAATGGATGAAAGAAGTGTGTGTGAAGAGTGCTTTGTGCTGGGGTCAAAAAAGAGGTGAACTTCAAAGTTAGGAGGTGGGAACAAGTATCGTTCCCCTCGCTATGGGGGTCCCGGGAAATAGCTACTCAACACTCTATCAGGTATGATGGGAAGAGAGAACAAATCTTTCTTGAAAATGGACTTTGGAAGCATATTAGAAAGCTTTATTATTCTTTTTTTTTTTCTTAGCCCTCAAGAGGGTTCCTGCAGGACTAATGTATGTGACATGCTTTGAGGGGAGTACTTGACAACATATTGCAATTCCATGCCACCACCAGAGCGACACTGAGGGGTAAAGGCCTGGGAACAATAATTAGAGGCACGTTTTCTCATACAGTAAGGATCAGAAAGGACATATTGATTTTCACGGACAAATACGATCTAAATAAAGGACTGTCCTTCTACAGTGTTCTATAACAAATGCTTTAAAGAGCTTTTCAAGTGCATTTTGGCACTCAGGCAGACTTTTTGCTCTGCTGGCTGTGTACATTGGATACTGTATCAGATGTGCAAATGTGGAATGGATACTGTGATGGGTTGCTGTAGCTCTGGAGGTCAGGTGCCTGACACCTTGTGTGTGCATGCCCAAGTAGAAGCAGAAGTAGAGAAAGGTTTCATCTTCTGTCAGTGGATGAAAGTTCAGGGTCAGAAGTTGCCATTTGTCCTCTTTTCCTGCTCCACACCATGATCTTCCACTTGCAGATAAGCCGTAGGCAATGCCTCTATGGTTGAGCATGGATCCTTCAGTAGGTGCTTTTCTACAGTCCCCCCTATTCTCTGCCTTGGTGCGAGGTGCAGTTCCCACCTTCATTCTCATTAGCTGTCATAGTGCCTACACACCTGAAACCACCAAGCCAGTTAGAGTCCCCGGTTGTTACAGGTAAAAGGGATCTTGGGCCTGATAAGCTTCTCTACCCTGAGTTGCCTCTGACAGGCACATGTCCATCCTTGGTCTGAACACTTCCACCCATGGGAAGGGAATGTTGTTCTTAGGCAAGCCCATCTGTAGATGCTCTTCCTTGTGAAAAGGCATGTTTTGGGGTTTTTTTGTTTGTTTTGGTGAATAAGACGCAGGTTCTCTCGTGCTTTTTTGTGTAACGCTTTCCTTGGAATGATTGTTTGATTCTCTATAGAATGCATTTTCAGTAGTTTCTTTTCTGGCTGAAAAACGTTCACCTACTTCAGCTGTTCCACACATGACAGATTCATCTGTGCTGATTGCTCCTCGTTGTGTTGGTCTCTTAAGCATGACACCAGAACATAGTGCAGAAGACCCTGTATGTTCTACACAAAGAGAGGTGACAAATGGATGCTGGGTCCCTACTAACAGAACCTACAGCTGATGTATGAAAGCTTTGAAACTTTTAGTGACATAACATACTCTGATTATCTCAAGAACATAGTCACCAAGCCCACCATGTCATTGTCAGGGGTTGCATTAGGTGAGGCCTTTCTTGGCCAAGGCTGATGTAGCACAGTGCAGGACTTAGGTTTCATCTTAATAGTATTGTGTACCTGATTCTCTCCTGTTAGGATCTTTTTTGTTTTTATTTTTTGACTTGGTCCTGGTTATTTGTTATCTATACCAGAATTTCCAGGACAGAACTTGCAATGCCTTAATAATAATAATACCACCACCACTTTTCTTTGGTGCAGTCCTTTATACATTTAAAAACATTTTTAACATGCATTATTTCCTTTGATTAAGAATAACAATATGCTAGGCGTGGCAGCAGCATACACCTTGTAATACCAGTGGCTTGGGAGGCTGAGTCAGGAGGATTGTGAATTCAAAGCCAACCTCAGTAAAAGCAAGGTGCTGAGTAACTCAGTGAAACCTTGTCTCTAAATAAAATATAAAATAGGACTGGAGAATGTGGCTCAGTGGTCAAGTACCTCTGTATTCAATCCCTGGTGCCCACACCCCCAAAAAAGAATAACAGTAACCCAGGGTGATGCACACCTGTAATCTCAGCAGCCTGGGAGGCTAAGGCAGGAGGATTTCATGTTCAAAGCCAGCTTCAGCAACTTAGCCAATCCCTAAACAACTCAGCAAGGCTCTGTCTCTAAAATATAAAAAAGGGCTGGGGATGTGGCTCAGTGGCAAAGTACCCCTGGGTTCAATCCCTGGTACCAAAAGCCAAAAAGAATAACCCAAGGCCAGTCTTAACATGGAACAGTATTGCTGATTCATACATCAGTGAACACACTTGTGAATGGGCCAGGTGTTCTGCACAGAAACAATGTGCTCAACTTCCTCATGACTTTCATAATTCTCCACATGTCAACTTCCTGTTCCTTTGAAAGGTATTATCACTGCCCTTCTGAAAAAAAAAAAAAAAAAAAGTGATCAAAATCCTTCAGTCATAAGAAAACAGGGAATGGGGATCTGAGCACAGGAGCTTCTCACTTGGCTTCCTTCTTCCACACCAACATGCAACTCAAACTCAAAATCTTCCGAGACTTGAATTTTTTAAAAAAGTTGAAAATAAAAACTCCGTAGATTTAAAAATATTGTTTTTAATAATTTGAATAATTTATCTTACATTGTTCTGAGTGAATTCTGGTTGGCCTGTGATGCTCACTACTTCTTGAATAGTCTCTAGAATTTTGCTAATAATGAATGCTAACTAACCTTCCCAAGTCCATTTTTTTTTCTATTTTTGAAGTTAGGTTGTTTGTTCATCTCCAGTCTTCTGATTTTTGTTTTTCTATTCTCAAAGATTTCTGAACTTTATCCTGAAAGTTGTTAAATATCCTGGGAAGTAATTTGTATCCTCTTTCTAAAAGTTATTTAAAGTGACATCAATAAAATTTAAGACTAAAAATAATCACAATATCATTGCAATGGTAATGTTTTTAAAAATAGCCCAATTCTATTATCCTAGCTTAATAATGTGTTTTCACTTTTTAAATGCTTTATACACACACATATATTCTTTAATTTTTTTATTTTGTTCTAATTAGGTGTATATGACAGTAGAACTCATTTATACATTTTGATAGATCATACATAAATAGAGTGTAATCTCTCATTTTTCTGATTAAACATTGCAGGATCATGTCGGTCATGCAGTCATACATGTACATGAGGTAATATTGTCTGTTTCACCCTACTACCATTCTGTTCCCCCATCCCCCCAATATATATATTTTTTTACATTTCCAGTCAAAGTGTCCATTTAATGGAGTTTGACATTAATCTGTACCATGTTGAAAGGATTTTAAATGCTTCATATTGTTATCAACTGAAATTTCTTGAATTCTTTTGCTAATATTGAACTGACTACCATTAGGTCATCCCTAGTCCGATATGTGAAAATTAAATTCTGTTATTGTTGTAATTTGCACTTAGTATGAGAGCTAACTCCTAAGCTCCGATCCCCATTTCCTTTTGGCAAGCTTTTGAACTCTTTGTGTATTCTTTGAATTGTCTCTTCTTGTCTTTGCCTTTGTGTATATATGTATTGGGGAGGTTATTATTTTCTTATTGATTTATAGAAGCCCTTTATGCTTAAAGTAAATATAGAACTTTTTTGATTTCTTACAAATGCTTTCTCTCTAGTTCACTGCTTGTCTTCTGACTTTTTTATGGTGTTATTATTTTGCAAAAATGTTTGGTTTGGATAGGGGGAAATAACTTGGGTTTTTCTTCTATGATTTCTGGGTTTCGTGTTAGATTCAGTGTTTTCATACGCCTGGAAAATTAAGGAGAAAAACACCCCATGTTTTCTTTTAATATTTTTATGATCTCATTTCCTGTTCATTTTAGTGTTACAAGTATCTGTTTTGCTTTTATTGAGCTATTAGGATAAATTGCTCGAAAGGGAAATACTAGATCAGAGGATAACCAGCATTTCATGCAGACACTCATTTAATTAATCAGTGACTATTATTAATGCAAAGACCAGAAGCTGACCAGCTGCAAAGTAGTCCTTTCCTCCTCCTTTTGGGGGACAGCACCCTTCCTGGGTGTTGTGTCTCCTTTTCTTCTTCATCTTCTTGTTCTGAGCTACTTTGTCGTTGCTGTTATTGTTAGAATTAGCTGTAAATCTCTTTTTGATGTGTCATTGGCATTTTTTGCAGGTTGCAATTTATTTTGGTTTTTAATGAAATGTAGGACTGCATCAAAAGTTGGTGTCATTTGAAAGCATGTTGCACTTTCTGAATGTTAGTCCTGGCATTATCACAAACCAGTGGTATGCTGGAGCCAAATTGGCTCCTGTTGACTCTGTGCCACCATGCTCCTTGATGTCCAACTTCACATTCAATTCTGTCACCTTGGCAGCTTGGAATGGGCCACAGTGGGAGTATTTGCACCATGGAAATTGGCAAACTACAGTCACGGGTTTGCATTTTTCTTCTGAGAGCCAGTTGTTCAGCATTTATTATACTAATGTTGTGACCCTGGGCTTGCTTTCTTTCTCTTTCATTCCCCCAATTTTTCCCTCCCTCCCACACTCCTTCCTTCCTCCCTTCCTTTCACAGGTGCCTATTCTGAGCAAAGCATTGCTCTATGTGTTGGGGATATAATGATAGGTGAAAATAGACAGCTCAGCTTCCACAGACTAATAAAGAGGGCATGCCCTAACTGATCAAATAATAATCTTTTAATTACAAACCAAGTTAAGTATGTGGAAAGAAAGGGAAATGAGAGACAAGGAAAGAAAAAAAAAAAACCTGACCTTGACTGACTGCTGTGAGAAACTGAAATCTGAGATGGGATCTGAGGGTAGGGTTGAGTGTGGCAAAAGGAAGTACTGTGTGGTTTCCATACAGGGCAAAGAGCATTTTCAAGGGTCCTGTGGCACGCAGAGCCCAGAGTTGATAGCAGTCAGTGTGGGAATAGGGGACAGGGATGGCTTATAAGCCATGTGAAAATCTTTTCCTTTAATTCTGGAGCAAAGGAAAACCATCAGAGTATTAAGCAGAGGAGGGGGTATGACTGGTTGAGAACTGAAACTTTTGAAGATACCTGTGTGGTTGCAGTGTGAAGATTTCCAGGGGTGGCAGTGAGGCTCACAGAAGCTGCTGACTTACATACACCAGGGTTGGCAGCGGAGGCAGATACTCTGGAGAGCCACCTGGGAAGTCATGACTTGGGAATGGAGGGTGAGTGTGGAGTGAGAACAGGGACTGAGGACAGACACTGCTCTGGCCCTGGAGACTTGAGGCTCTGCAGTCATCAATAGGCAAAGGTGAGAGAGGAGAGCATTTGGTAAAGGGGTCATCCTGACCGACCGTCTGAGGAAACCAGGCCTGCGTGTGCCGCCAATGGGGCAGGCTGGCTGGAGGAGGAGTCCTGAGAAGGAGCTGTGGGAAATTATGCTGGAGGGCTTCAGGTCTGGACCAGATTTTGGGCAACCTGAGGTCAGACAAAGGGACCTGAAAGCTGTTCCCTGGTCATTGTTAGGAAATACTGGCCCTTAAGGATATTCTAGCATTTTCTCTCATCCTGCTGCTCAAGGAGAAAGGGTGCTAATCAAACTTCCACAAGGCCGAGAGATCCAGATATGGGAAACATTAGGACTAGAATTTACGTCCATTCAGCCAGCTGTCCCTTTGCTCAAGTGACTAGGCTAGGTAAAAGATTGTCCTGTGTAGAGCAATGTTTGTTCTGAGTGTTCATTTTACAGGTGAGAAGACTGAACAGAAGGTCACTGACTTGTCCAAAGTCACCAGACTATTGGGATTTGAATCCAGTTCTCATCACCCTCCGCTCCAGAGTGACCCTCAGTCAGAGAAAGTCCAGAAACCACAAAGGGGTTCTGCCCTTTCTTTGGCTTTCTCTCTCACTGACCTATCAGAGGATCCTTTTCCAGCCTGAGAATGGCCCTAAGTGTGTGTGGGGGTTTCAGTACAGTCGAAGTATGGTGATTCTGTGGCTTCGTGTGGGTGGGCGTCTAAGACCACCTCTCTGGGCAGATTTCTCTGCCTTCTCAACCTTCTTAGTTCCCTCACCTGACTCCCTGCCTCATCTTGCTTTCCTTAAAATCTCAGGCCTCAGAGACTCTAAATAAGATGGAAACCTACCTTCATTTCTTCCCTGGTTGGAGCCTCTCGGGCTCCCTTTCCCTGCCACATGAACTGTCACCATCAGACCTAAACCCTACCTGCCTTTTCCCTTCTCCCCTCAACACCTGCTTTGTTGTAGGAAATGCCTCAGAGTCCTGGCCCAGCCTCAGTGCTTTGCTCATGCTGTCCCACCTGCTGTCTAGAATGCCATAGAACCCACGGGTTCTTATTCATCCTTCAAATCAGCCCTCACCTGAGGGAGCAGCTGCCTGTTCCTCATCATAACACTGGCTGTGTCCTGGTTGGAATGATGTCTGGAGAACACCCTATGTGCCTGAGCTCACCTGAACTTGACGTTATGAAAGGCACAGAGCTTTTTTGCTTGGCAGGGGAAGGTCACAATGCCAGTCCTTCTTATTAGGAGCTTTTCTTCGGGAACATTCCTTCACCTATTTCCTTATTGGCAGGGTGGGGTTAGTGCTGCCTCACCTCCAGGGATGTTGTGAGGATAGGAGGAGAACACCTGAGAAGCATCCGCTCCACCCTCCCATGCACCTGGCAAACAGGAGGCACCTGGGAAATCTCAGGTGCCTTCCCCTCCTCCCCTGGTGGGGTGAGGGCTGCCCCTGATGAGTCATCTGAGAAGTGCTTGGATGGAGGAGCAAACAGGCCACACCTGAAAGGGCGAATTATTCCTTGGGAATGCCAAGATGCCTGGCCTTGGGCAACCCGTATGCCTTCACAGGGGAAACTGTGTTGAGGGTGATCGGAGGAACCCCAAACAAAGGGAACTCTAGGGGATGGTGGGTTTGTGGAACCAACTCTCTAAAATATCTAAAATCAAATCAAAACAGGTCAATGGCCACAAGACTCAGGACTCACAGAGAGCAGCCAGGATCTGAGAACAAGGGATTGAGAGTAGGAATCTGCCCAGCACTTCACTAACTTCATGGAGGTCTTGGGTGAGAAAGCTGAGCTCTCGTATACAGTAGAGAATGAAGTAAAATGCTTCAAAGTCCGGGTTAGCTGTGCTGGGTAATAACACAGATCAGAGACTGGAAATTTAAAGAGGATTTGATGAAAACAGCAGAGAGCAAATTTTAGGGAGAGATGAGAGCAGGAGAAAGGATGGGGGTCTATGGAGAGCTGCCCCTTCCCTTCTGGAGCATTATCCTGGCTGAGTATTTCCCAGAGGCCTTTGATTTTGACCTCAATATTCTTTGATCTGCAGGGGTTAGTCATCTTAGTTTGCTGTTGATTTTTTTGTTTGTTTTTTATTTGCTCAACCTTGACTCAGTGAGGCATGTTACCAGTGGGCAGATTTTTCGCCAAACGGGTGACCTGGAGATTGACAAGGGCCTGTGTTTGTAGGAGAGGGGGCAGTGGTTATTGATCATATGAAGTGGACTTGCCCTCAAACAAACCATTGCTGTGATAGAACCCTACAGACTATTCCATTTGCATAGTGTTATTCTCCATCAAAACTCTGTCATTCTTTCAGTCACAAATAACTAAATTTCATTAATAAAATAGAAATCTATTGTGAAGATGCAGGGTGTATGTGTGGGGGGATCTGAGATCACACAGTGGGATGGGAGTCTTCCAGGAGCTCTGCCACCATTGTCACTGTCCTGGTCATCATCCTCTTGTACGCCACATCTGCTCTCTGGCCTTTTCTGTAAGCCAGCTCCATTCCCTCTCCAGACAGGCTTTGTCTGGGCTTTTGCTTACCTGGCTGTTGGCATGCAGTGCCCACCCACAGACCAGCTTCTCTTTGTACAACCCAGAGTGCTGGGTGCAAGTCTGCGGCCCAGCTGGAGTCAGGGTGGGGAAGGACAGATTCTAGAGCAGGGATGCAGTTACCTGGGCTGGGCACCCCTTCAAAGCATGTAACAGGGTCTGGGATTTGCTCTTCCTCGAATGGGCTGGAAGGGGTTAGGTACAGATCTTTTTGACAATTAAGAATAATTGAGTACCAGTGATGCAGCCATTAAATGCTCCAGACAAAATACCCCTTTCCTTCCCAGACTCTCAGGATGGAACTAACCTGGCCACTTAAGCTTAGCATGGAATTGGCAGGAACATACCTCCTGAGGCTTCTCAGAATAATTAAAGAAGATCTTAGGTGCTAGCTCCAGTTCACCCCTGGGAACTTGGAAAGAGCCCTTTCAGCAGGCACCAAAAGAGTTTTGCAAATTATGACTGCCTCTACCCCCAAAGTCAAGACCAGCTACATAATTTGCAGGGTCCAGTGCAATATGAAAATGCTGGGGGTTAAGAATAGTAGGACCAACTGGGTGGCACACACCTGTAATCCTAGCTACCAGGGAGGCTGAGGCAGAAGGATCAAAAGTTTGAGACCAGCCTCAGCTACTTAGCTGTCTCAAAATAAGAAGGACTAGGGATATAGTTCAGCGGTAGAGTACCCCTGGGGTCAACCCCCACTACAAAAAAAAAAAAAAAAAAAAAAGTGCCAGCAAAGCATTTAACTAAGTGTGGCCTTTGTTTTTTTATTTTGTTTTGTTTTTTGTGGTGCTGGGGATTGAACCCAGGGCCTTGTGCTTGTGAGGCAAACACTCTACAACTGAGCTTTATCCCCAGCCCAAAGTATGGCCCTTCTGAGAGCAGGACCCTGTACCTGATATCTCACAAAGCCAGTTGTCACTGCTACAAAGCTGAAGTGTCTTCCTTATTTTACAATTTTACAGTATTATCTCTTCCTCTCTCTATTCCTTTGCTATGTTTCACATCTTTTTCTAGATTTCTTTTGGTAGAAAGAAAACACTTTTTGAGGGCCTCCTTTTGCCAGGAAGTAGTGTCACAGAAGCCCCAAATTGGTTAATTTTGTTTGAGATCTTCAGATAGCTGAAGGTATACACGGGCATGAAGGAGCTAGGGAGCCAGGGAGCTGGCTCACGCTGGAAAACACTGCTCTAGAAGCAAGACAGTCGGACTTATCTGGACATAAAACCAAACGGCTGAGTCACAGAGATGTGTGGTAGAGAATGTTAAA